>SSNR01000044.1:2431481-2501448 GCA_006937965.1 Callopanchax toddi | reverse complement strand
GCCCAACCGGTTCCAGCAGCACTAGCTGGCCTCACTGTTCCTTAATGTTTAATTACTCTATATATGAGTTCCTGCTACCACAGAGGGGATTGTTGGGACAGAGATGACTGTTTGGGAACTATTGTATCAAAAATAAGCAGCCTACCGTGTCATCGTCTTCCTCCTCCTGCGTACTAAAACCACCAAAATCCTCATCGTCAGTGTCAGAAATGAACAGGTCCAGAATCGCCTCCTCAGCCAGTCTCTCTCCTTTGTTGTCCCTCTAAAAACCAATAAAATCCTCTTCCTCTTCATCAGTTTCGGAGTAAAACAGCCTCCGAACGAGGGCTCCATAAGCTATTGCGTAATCCTCTAATATGGCCACGCGTCGCGTTTGTGCATGCGCACGTAATGAACGTGACTGCGAGGTAAACGCACGTACGTAAAACACGCAAAAGCTTTATGAATCGCGGTCACGTAAATTACGTGCGCATGCGCAAATGCGACACACGGCCATAGAAGTGGATTGCGCAATAGCTGATTGAGCCGTTCAGAGGCTGTTTGATTCAGACACTGACAAAAAGGAAGAGGATTTTATTGGTTTTCAGAGCGACAACAAAGGAGAGAGACTGGCTGATGAGGCGATTCTGGGCCTGTTCGTTTCTGACACTGACAAAGAGGATTTTGATGGTTTTAGCACGCAGGAGGAGGAAGACATAACAAGGTAGGCTGCTTATTTTGATACAGCAGTTCCCAAACAGTCATCTCTTACTCTCCATCATCATCACGCAGCAGTCCAGTTTTTCAAAACATACTTTGTTGTGCGCTGGTGCTTTGATAGCGCCCCCTTGGTAGCCGTTAGCTGAGCCACAGATAAGCCGCACCGTTGTTTAAGGCGCAGGGTCCAAAGCAAGGGAAAAAAGTAGCGGCTTATAGTCCGGAAATTACGGTATCCTCTTATTTTGTTTTGCTGTTTGAGTGATGCACACTTATCCACCGTCCAAAGGTTAAATTCACGTGTCTTGTGGTGATGTTGTTAAAAGTTAGTGGAAAATGGCAGAATGATGCAAAACTCAGTAGTAGCAACAAATATGTCTCCATTGTAATTATGACCTCTGCATGCTATGCAGGACACCGTCCAGCAACACTTTCCATATGGTTCTGTTTTCAAGCATCAACTCTTCTGGTTAAACACATTCTTATCAGAGCCACACAATATAAAAAACATGCAATTGTGAGATTATTTTTGCATATTGTGAGAGTACACACCTCATGCTCAAACAGAACAAAAATGTCAATTTGTTTGTGCACGTTTGGATTATATTAGTCAGAGTTTTTAAGAATAATATTCAAAGCAAAGCTGTCGCAAGTTTTTTTAATTTCCCAATATACCTTATAACCAGGTGTGCACATAAGTGCTTTACCAGTATCCATGCAAACCCCAGATATCATGTGCGTACCTGATCCCTCTGCCCGAATGTGCCTTTGTTATACAGAACTATGCTTGGGGACTCTCTTTGTTGCGACACCTAAGTGTGCATCGCTAATTAGCTTCCCCGATAAAAGTTTTGGCTTTATGCGCTTATGCTCTCTGACATTGTTTCAAACAAAGAGCCGTTCTGTGTCAGCCAGCGATTGAGTGTTGAGTAGTGACTCACGGCTTCAAGTGTCACAGGTGCTTTCACGGTATAGACCATGCAGTCCTGGACCTATGGTGCGTACCAAACATCATCACCAGGTTTTCCCCCCGAGTACCTCAATGAAAATATTGTGTGCACCCCTGCTTATAACCATATCACCACCCAACTCTACTGGGCATGTAACATTCCCTTGTAACCAGTGTATTATTTTGACTAATAATTCAAAGGATGGAGGAAGTTGTTGATTTAATTGTGCAGTTATAGCTCCAAGTGCTGAGAGATGTTGATACCTGTTCTGTTTTTTCTTGCTCCAGAGTCCAAGAGGAACATGATTTCAGTAAAAACACTTAGACACTAATGAGTGTAATCTTTTGTAAAATATATTTTTTTTGCATAGTGGGAAAAATCTGTTTAGAAACAAGAAAAGCCTTTTGTTTTCAGGCAACAAGAGAAGCAAAACACAATCAGTTTTGTGTAATTGACTATTTTCCTTATGCTATAAGAGCTGTTTAGCCTCCGTTTAACCCGACCCCCGTCGCCACCTCACTAATTCTCCTAATCTGCTTCTTGACCACCTGTCTCTTTGTATCTACCCTTTCTTGTTCCCAGCAATGCTTTCCTTCTTACAGACGGATATGATGAGAGAGGAGAGACGGATTTAAACGGAAGTTATACAATCCCTTTAGCTGCTTTTGTGTCTGCCTCTCACGAGTGATACGTTGTGCAACGTACATCAACAGGATTAGGGTGTCACAACTTCCAGTAAAGTGCTGAACTTGTGCATCCATCCGTACGCTCACGGGGAACATAAAACCCCTGTCAGATTGCAGTGGATCTCCAGTCCACGTGTCCACTAAATCTCTTTTCAAACTGACAACTGAGGACTTTGAAAAAAACAGATGGTGGCAAAAATGGGCATGAATGAAATAAATCCGGAAAACAGAACTCCATCAAATCCTACACAAAGCTTTCTTTGTCTCTAAAGCCTTTCTAGATGAGAGTTTGTTTTTGAATCTGACAGGAAAGAGAGTTAATAGTTAAAAGACCCAACAAATATTCTAACTAGGAGCTTTAAGCGAGCCACTGTGTTGAGTTAATTGGCTCAGCAAGCATAAGATAGATTTATGGCCCTGCATGCAGAAAAGTCTGTTTGCCCTGGGACTTCTTTGAGTAATGATTTATTTGAGGAAAATGAAATTCAAATAGGGTAGCTTGGGGAGGACAAGAAGGGGATTTTTGTTTCCTTTATAAGCAGAGTGCACTGTCTTCTGAATGCTGTGTGTGTTTTATAAATCTCACGTGGCACGGTTATGAGCTCGAGCTCAAGCGTGTGTTCTAATTTGTATATGCAGGACCTTCGTTTTTCTTTTTTTTAATATTGGATTTGCTTGGCTGCAGCTCATATTCTGTTGTCGGCTTTGGTAGGTGGTTGGAAGGGGGGTAGAGAGCCCACCGGACCTCCTGGGTTTAGTGGGTTTTGTTTGTGTCTGCCTCTTTCTTCTCTGTATCTGACCACCTATTATGTATGAGCTGCACATATTGGTTTTTCCGTGGAGCAGTTGTTTCTCCTGCAGCTTTCTGTCTCTCCAGACTGCAGTTCTGTAGAAGCAGCAGCAGCAGGAGGAGGAGGGTTGTGGTGGATGGATGCAGAGTGTTTGGGGGTAGGGAGAGGTCAGGAGATGGATTGTGAGAAAAGTCAAGGTTTTCATATCAGCTGGGATTGACAGATAGAGCCCTTTGATATTTTAGTCAATTAAGAACGCTTTTTACTTGAAAAGCAATAACTCCTATGGTGCATAGACGCTAGTATATTTCTAGTTTTTATTTTTAACTTGTGAGATGTTTTGTGGGTTGTCAGTCCAAGATATATAAATATAAAAAAGCATGGAACTCTGTACTGAATCAGTCAACTGTTATATTTAGCTTTTTTTAGACAATTTTTTCCTATTTTTGCAGGACATTTTTCTTCCCTTTTTTCATTCTCTTTAATTACATATTGGGGAACGTTGTGTGTATAATAAGCCTTTGACTTGTTTCAGTAACAGATTTTAAATTTATTGCAATTAGATGACATGTAGTAGCACATGTAGACAATTTGTTAGTGAAAAATGTTGAAATATCACACCTGACTGAGTTTTGAAGCTCATGGTGGAAATTTATTTTTTTCCTAGAAAGAAATGATTTCCAAAAACATTGCAGTTATTCCTTTACTGTGTGCATGTGCGTGGGGGAGGGGTGACTACTGGTCTAGACTGTTATTAAAAGCTGTACGCAGTCGTTATGACATCTCCTACAGCTTTGTGGAGCCTCGGCTTCAGCATTGAGCCAGTGAGGTTGGAGCTGGAGGGTGAGCATTGAAGCTTGACTGCCTGACTTAAAAAAAGGTTTCATTGGGGACTAATATAAGTATAATTTATATATTAAATCTGGCTATGACACCTTAACTCGTGTAGGGAAAAAAATACCTGACTATAGGAGAGGTTGTGGTTAAATCTGTCAGTTCACTGCAGGAGAGACTCGAGGTTGAATCTCATCTGGATTTCTATGTAGAGTTTGTTCTCCTTTTGCATGAGTAGGTTTCCCCAAATTCCTTCCAAACGTTCCTGTTTCTCAATCCTGATTGTTAATTGAAGACATGCATTCATGAGAAAAAGCTTTAAGAAAAAGCAGGAAAACTTCATTACATGAAGTTTATTGCAGCTTTATAGATTTGTGAATTAAAAGGGTTTCTGTTAGTTGTTTTAATAGGAAGCTGTAAGCTTCAGTTAGTGCTGTTTTATTTGTGGTTTTTTTTACCAAACATGGTTCTAGATTCTGTATATATAAAAGTCTTGTTCAGTGTTCAGAATGCTGCTTCAAAAATATAAATCTTACTGCAAAGAGAAAAACATTTTTTCTGGGAATCCTTTCCAACAAGTCTTTCACGTTTTTCCTAATTGCACACAATTTGTTTTTGCACAAAAATGATCAAATTATTGTAAAAAATTATTATTATTAATTGTATTTGAGTGATTATTGTTTCATTTTTATTTTTGTAACCATAAGTAACATGTTTCATTTTCTTCTGTATGCTCTGCATTTCACTTTTTAAAACATTTAATGAATTATTGGATTATAAGAGAGTATAAAATCATCAAAGTCATGATGCATGAATTCCAACAAGTCCTGTTTTCTGTCCAATGAAAATCACCTGTTTTTGGATCATTTCTCACTAAATGTATTAACATGAGGTGAAGGAGAAACCATACACAGTTGTGGTCCTGCTTTGTGAAAATGTGACAATAAATCTCCAGTCTGACATGTTGATGTCGACTTTACTAAATATATAAAAATATAATAAAATGACTAAACCAACATTTGTGCAGCTGACTTTAAAGTTCTGGCCATGGATCAGAAATGATGTAACAAAACCAGGTGAACTGAAGCTGTCAAGTCAGACAGGTTAAAACAGTTTTTCACTTTAGTGAACAAAGAGGGAGATTACTGTCCACCGGGGTTTTACAGTGATGTGATGCGATAGGGACTGTGCGTTTGCTCCACCCCAGTCCCATCTGTGGGGTATGATTGTACTCTTTTTGGGTCCAGTTGGACTCTGCAAAGAGGATTATCGGAGCTTGGCTGCAGCAGACCTTTCAAGCTGTGGCTCCAGCTCCAGAGGACTGACAGCTAGTCAGACACTGTCAGATTCAGACTGGTGAGGCCAGGGGCGGGCGCTTTGAAGTGGGCTGTGAGATTCTCATCTAGAGGGATCAGATGGAGGGAGAGAAGAAGACAGCGAGAGGTGCAAAGCTTCAGCTAAACAGGAAGGCTGGATCGGCTTCAGAAAGCTGCAGAGGTGGATTTGACCCAACCTGGAGCCGAGCCTGCCTTCAGAAATATGTGAAATTCATGGGAGTTGGAGAATAAACAAGCAGGACCAGAGAATTACAAGAGACGTGATGTGCAAATCATTAAAACACAGATGCAAGAGATAAGAAACAGGGTAAACAAGATTAAAATAAAGAGTGTTCATGTTTTTAATTTAGCTACACATGATACATTTTAATAATTGTTCAATAGAGGCGAGCTGAGAGGAGACAAAGCTAGAAAAATGAATATTCTACAAATGAGTTTATCTTTATTTATCATATGTTGCTATTAATCCAGGGTATGGTTATATGTTATTCTATAAAGGTTTATTTTTTTTACATACAAGTGTGAAGAAGAAAGTGTGTTTATTTGTTTTTATTTCATGAATTTTACCAGGCTCCATGCAAATATTTTCAGATTTTGCAAAATCTCTTGGCTAACATGATTTACGCTAAAACAGAGATGATTGAGAGTACGAGTGGCTGAAATGAGTTTCTCCCAGAGGATGGCTCAGTCTTAGAGATAGGGCGAGGGAGTAGAACCGCTTCTCCTCCAAATCGAGAACACCCTGTTGAAATGGTTTGGATATCTGGTCAGGATACCACCAGAAACCTATCTTGGGGAGGTGTTTAGGGCATGTCCCTCCAGCAGGCGGCCCCTGGGTTGACCCGGGACAAGCTGGAGGACGTTCATCTCCAGGCTGGCCTGAGAACACCTGGGGGTCCCACTGGAGGAGCTGTCCCTCCCGAATGTCCAAGATCCTCACCCTATCTTTGTAAAGGTTATTAATTACTACCTTACTTATTGTTTATAGCTACCTGAACAGTCTCAGTTTGGAGAGATGGAGTTTACCTTCCACAGAACTGATAAGCTAATGTCTGGTCTGAACTAAAGTGTATTCCATCCATCCTAAATCAACTCCAATCTCATAGATTTCAGAGCAGATTCGGCAACATTAGTTTATCACCAGCTGCAGCAAAGTGTAACACTTCATCCAGGGGTAAAGTCCAGGAGGAAGATCTTAATAAATCTGACCAAAAAAAACTTAGAATGAATGGCAAGGTAAAGGTTTTGTGGGAGGAGTTGTTTAAATGTAACAGTAATCTGCTTTAGTCTTGGCTGCACTCAGACTAGCTGTTAGCTCATCAGTTCTGAAGGACAAAAACTCTATTTCTCTAAACTGAAGCTTTTCAGGTAGCTATTTACAACAGGTGAGATGGTAAATATTTATAGCTTTTGGAAAAAAAATCTCCATATTTAAACCAAATGCCTAGCCCCTTCTGACATCACCATTAGTTTTACCACTTGATTTAGTTTAATGGTCTAACATTGTTTTTACAAGAGTTGACAATTATTTCATGTTCACTTTTACTTCC
Source organism: Callopanchax toddi (assembly GCA_006937965.1). Taxonomy (NCBI): domain Eukaryota; kingdom Metazoa; phylum Chordata; class Actinopteri; order Cyprinodontiformes; family Nothobranchiidae; genus Callopanchax; species Callopanchax toddi. The sequence goes on along the minus strand of SSNR01000044.1, from coordinate 2,494,604 downwards.
AACAGAGCATTCCTTACTAACAGTCATCAGGTGCTTTTAATCAAACCTCTATTTTCCTCATCTGATATTAAAGGCAGCTCTATCACCAAATATAAGGTTCTATAAAACGTGTTTGAGGAAATAATCCAGGCTTTCAAATCCCATGGAAACATCCAGGCCTCTCACACAATAGTAAAAGCAGATGTGTAACCTGATTGCTTTTAGAATTATAAGATGGTATCAGTCAATCAGTCAACATGCACACACACACACACACACACACACACACACACACACACACACACACACACACACACACACTGTACACAGAACTGTGATGGTCTCGGTTTCTTCCTGTCTGAGGTAACCTCAACCATGTTTTTGTGTCCCACGAGGAAGGCCTTTTATCATGTGACACGGCGGTGTTGGCAGTGGTGAAAGGAGGGAGGGCGGGGGGGGGGGGGGGGGGGGGGGGGGGGGGGGGGGGGGGGGGGGGGGGGGGGGGGGTCGTCAGACAGCTGTTTCCCATCGACTCTTCAGTCAAATGCAGACAGCAAGTCGCAAATGTGTTCGGTGGTTCAGACGAGCAGAGTGGAGCTAAATGACATGCAAGAGCAGAAGCAGCTCCAATTAGAAGGTCATTCCAATTTGTTCTTCTACAGCGCTCATCAGGCTCCTCGGGCCTCCCTGCTCGGTGTTATATAGAAATCCGTAGCCAGAGGTGGAGGGGTCGCCACCATCTGGGAGTGATTATGTTTTTCCCTCGTTGTTTCCTGTCTTTTCACCCCATTTCAAGTCCACCAAGCTCTGCCGTTCTTGTCCTGGCGCTGCTCCCTCAGCCCGGTTCTGAGCCCACCCCTGTAATTTAACACTGGGAAATGCTCAGCAGCTCTCACTCATGCACGGGTGTCTGCATTCGCAAATGTTGTTCACCTCACCACAGGCAGGAATCTTCTCACACATTTAACGGAAAGTTGTTTACTTTACGATGATCCCCATCTGTCTTTTGCGCACCTCAGCTTCGTTCCATTTCCTGTTGTAATTATGCAAATGATGGCCAGAGTGATAAATTGTGACGCTGTGACCTGGTGCTGCTCGAGATGTTTGGAGATCGGAGCGGCACAGCGGAGGCTTTGGTGTAACCACTAGAAATAACACCCTTATGGGTTTGTTTGGTCTCCAGTTCATCTTCTGGCTGCCTTCTCAGCAAACTGGCTACTCATTGAGGAAAGATGATAAACTGCTGTGGTAGCTTTTTTCTCTTTGCCTCCCGCTGTTAGATTTATCTTGATCCCACCTTTCTTATGAGCTTAACTGTAGCACACCCTTAAGTCTCTGTGTCATTTTAAGAACCAACTTCCTCAGCAGCAAGTGTCAATATGAAGTGTTAGAGGAGAACGCCCAAAGACATCCTGATGTTTAGTCCCACATCACACAGATTTCTTTTTTTTTTACTATTGTAGATTCCTTTTCAATCATTAAAATCCACTCTGTTTACGATTCTTCCTGTTTGTGTATTTTCCAGTTTTACGCGATGACTTCAGGCAGAACCCCGTCGACGTTATGGTTGCCGTCGGTGAACCGGCGGTGCTGGAGTGCCAACCCCCCCGCGGACACCCTGAACCCACCATCTCCTGGAGGAGAGATGGAACCAACCTGGATGACAGAGATGAACGCATTACAGTAAAAAACATTCTACATCATTTTCTGAATAGTAATGATAATTTGTTTTTATTTTAGGGTAGAAAATTAGAAATTAATAATGTATTAGACAGCATATTCTGAAATTTAAGAAAGAAAAACAACACATTTTTTGAAACTTTTACACATTTGTTTTTGATTGACTAATCGGTTATTTGTTTTAGCATCTTATGAATCCTCAATGAACAAATCAAAACAAAAAGAAAAATAAAAGCCCATCATTCCTTCAAGGCCCTTTCACTCTTATGTTGAGATTTTGGTTTCTCTTTTGGTCAAATCTTTGTTCAGTCACATGACATTGTGAGATCTTGTGGGATCTGTTATCATTCAGTGAATATGAGACATTTTTTGTTGAGTTTCTCTATAATTGACTGAGTTATGGGTTTTTTGTGTTTGCTAAGTTGAATAGCTCTTGTGGCTATCTTAAATTGGGTTTATTCTAAAAAAGTTTTAAATATACATCCAGACATTACTTTCTGAGAGTTTTATGAAAATCCATACAATAGTTCATTAGATTTTTGCTAATAGTTAAGTTTATCCAAGTTAATAACTTGGATAAACTTAATTCAATTAATTGTAGCATATATATTTTTTAAAGTATGTTTTACGGTGTGCAGAGGCCATCTTAAATCTGGTTGACTGTCAAAGTTAATTAGTTCTAGATTTACATCAAATGATTAATTTCTGGGAGTCTTATTCAAATCAATTTAGTATTTTAATAAATATGTTGTAAAGTCAAAGGCAGACTAAAATAGTATTACCTGCATTTCCCCAGTGGACGATAATGTCCTTAAACTGGCAAGTTGTTGGGGTTTAACGTACATAAGCAGCTTTACCATCAATTTAAATATTCTACAAAGAAGTTTTGTAAATCTCTTTTAAATCTTTTCTGTCTTTAGAACACCCATAAGAAACCTGGCCACTAAAAACATTTATGCATCAATAGAGCTGCAGAAAACAGTTCAATTTGATGTTGCTTTAAATATATAAAAAACAACAACTTTGATCATGTGGGCTACGGTTGTGCAGAAATAGTAATATGATGATATCTTGAGGCGTGCAAAACAGTTTTTCTCTACATGGGATTAACAATATTTCTGAAAGGATGCAAGCATGAGACGGCTTCTCATTCATTTAAGTGAAGAACACAAGCAAGTGCGAGCAACTTGGTTCTCTGCTCTGGTGTGTCTGAGTGTGTGTGTGTGTGTGATTTGTTTATAGGAACGTGTGCGCTCCTGGGGACAAACAGGCCGGGATTCAAAGCTCACGTTAGTGTGGAGTGACAGGTAGAGGCTCTCTAGGGGACTGTGATGGACAGAGCAGCTCGCTCTGATTTAAGGAGAGGAACAGATCAGAGCCATGGGAGGGGGGCTTCACTGAGGGGAATACAAAGGCTGCCTTTTGCTTTGTACTTTCCATGTGCCTGTCTCTGTCCTCCCTAATCATCTTTTCTGTTTGGAAATGGGTCTTTGTCGGCAGTGTTCTCTCAAAGACATTACTAACTGTGCAAAAACCAAAGGAGAGCACCGCAGGAGATTCATGGCTACTTCCAATGCTTCTTATGTTTCCTGGACAGGATTAGACATTTTTTATAATTAATATTTATTGATTTATCCACAATTAAAGTGTGAGATATGTATTTTAATGGAAAATATTTATGCAATTTGTGAAGGAATTTAAATCTATCCATCCATCCATTTTCTGTAGCCGCTTAGTCCTCCACAGAGGGTCGCGGGGGGAGCCGGTGCCTATCTCCAGCGGTCAAGGGGCGAGAGGCGGGGGACACCCTGGACGGGTCGCCAGTCCATCGCAGGGCCACAGGAATTTAAATAACACCACAAACAGCTTCTCAGTCTCTGAGCTATGGGATAAAATGTCTCAAAGCGTTTTCGAGGGGTCGCAATTTCCTTGTGTGAGTTGCAGGGCCTAAATCTTATGTAGCTGGAGTTTGAACATGCCCAAAACAAATTGCAAGTAAAATGTCTTGCTGATGTCTAAAACCCTTCATAATTGTGTCCTAGTTTGTTTTCTGAGAGTCCAAAAGTGAGAAACATGACACCACATTGACAGAGCCTATAAGGACCATAAATTGCAAAAAAATATAGACATATGGTTACTTTTTGACTAAGTTGCAAAAAGAAAATTTGCAAAACTGTTGTAGTTTGCAAATATTGATGTTAAACGTGATGTCACCATATATAAAGGTTCTTACAAAAGTGTCACACATACCAATTAATTGTGATGTTTTGTGCTTTTAACTAGTCACAGATATTTGTACCCTGGTGAGATACCAACTGAAGAAATAAAGGATAATAAAACAGAAACTGGATTTGAGATTTTAGTGTCCAAAATGAGAGGAAGACCACATCTGAGAGTCAAATAAATTATGAACAAAAGCTCCTTACCTGCTGATACTAACTTAACAATTACCAAAACTACTTTCTGTAAGTTTCTGGTCATTACTGAGATATACCTTACAGGTAATATTACATTCCTGCTTCATTTAATCTGAGATGTACATGTATTTATTCAAGATTTAGCTGTTAACAACAAATCAAAAGTCTGTATTTTTATGTGATTTCTTAGCAAAATTGAAAATTACAATGTTAGAGAATTTACAAGCCATTAGTAAAGCTACCCACTGAAATTAGTTTCCATTTAAATGTCCATGTCGTAAATGTTTCTGGTGTGATAATGTTTATTTAATGTAAATTATGTGCAAAGACAAACCAGTTATTTCTACTCAGAGCCTTCAGTGCAAACACCCAACTCTAGTTGAATGAATGGCTAGAAGACTGACTGCTGATTCTATAGAACTATGCTCCGCCCTGTGATTAGAAGCTGCCATTTTGTATCTAAATTACACATAAGCACAAGTGACACAGTGATTTGTTCAGTTTTGCTCTTAAAACCACTTGGTTTTCAATAGATGCAGAACTTCAGGCCCTCTTCTTTGTCGTTATTTATTTGCCGGACAGCCTGAGCTTTTTGTGGTGGAAGGTTAGCCCGAAGGAGTCTGACTAATAAATGAGAGGCTGCTGGTTTCATCCCTGCAGCAGCAATTTAATGGTTATTCTATCTGCTAGGTGCTGATTTTAGAGTACCCAGCAAGCCAGGTGCTGTCTCGCAGAGCGCCTGCTTTATGAACATTGCACTGCAGGCAGCCTTGCCCCCTTGACTTTTGCACAGAAATGGTAACGCTGCTTTGTGCTCTGTGTGTTTCTAGCAGGCGTGCGTGAATTCTCTGGCTCTATAGCTGAGTGTAGGTGGGAAAAGAAGCAATCTGGAAGCATAATAAACGGGCTGAAAGTTTAATTGAAGCTGATGCCTGGGAGAAGGTTTTGGATCTGAGACTGCAAAGAGTGGCTTTCGGTTTGTTTTGAGGTCTTGGGATCGGGTCATCTACTCACTGCTACGCTGAGATCACCTCTAACACTGAGTAGCCGCTGACTATCAGAGCAGAAGCTCTCGTTCAAAACACCATAAAGACATCTACTAGTCCGTGGGAGTGTGGAGGACAGAGAAGACTGAAAACAGCGTGCAGGAGTGCATGTCTTCAAATTCTTTGTTATGTGTGTGGGTATGCCTCATGTTTGTGTGTGCAGATATGGAGAAGGTGAAAAGTTTGGGAAAGGCAAAGCAGGCTGATAGAACATCTAAAGAACATCCCTACAAAGAGACAGTGCCTTTGTTCCTAGGGTTCTTGTGCAGCACTAGATATGAATTATGTAATTTTATAATAGGTGACCTTCTGTGCAGCTTGAAAGGCAGTGCAAATTTTAGAAGTAGCTCTATCTGCACCCACGCCATCAAGTGCATGAAAAAAGAAGGTTAATTTTTCAAAGGAGGGGGGTTAGTTTATATGCAGGTGCCTTCAGACCTGAAAGTAAATACCTGATGGCTGTGAGAATTTTAATTTGTGGCAGATTTTAGCATATGATTGAATTTGCAGTCAGATTAATATGCTGTAATCAATCAGTAGCTCACACTCTGCAAACACCAGGATGCTGTGCAAATACAACTGTGCAAACATGAATTTTTTTTTATTTTACAGATCCGGAGCGGTAAGCTTATGATCACCAACACCAAGAAGAGTGATGCAGGAAAATACATCTGCGTTGCCACGAACATGGTGGGAGAGAGGGAGAGCGAGACGGCCGAGCTCACCGTGCTAGGTAATATTCCTGCTTTTTAATCGCATTACGTCATGTTTAACTGCTCCACTCGGTCTCATTTCCTTCTCAGCTCATATAGTTTGGGTTTTTTGGGGGGTTTGTATTAAACTGTTGTCACTGGGCTATAATGAAAACCTGTTAATTATGTTGATTGTGCTGCTCCAGCAGCTCAGTCTGGACGCTTTGAAGAGGTTTCCCACAAAACAAGTGCTGAGCGTCTACTGCTGCCGTATCCGATGTTGCAACCTTTCAGTATAAGAGCTCCCCATGGAGCTGAGCTTCTGACACTTTACACGCTCTAATGCCTAAATGCACCCTCCATTCTCAGTCCTACCCACCACTTGTTTTATTAACACTTTCCATCATAATAGGCCTCTTATCAGCACCGCATGGTTAGATGACCTCAGTTCGGATTGCAAATCACATTGTGGTCTCTGAAATATCTTTTAATCTGCTTTTTTATTTCCAGTAAGCACATTAACTTTTTATTTTAGGGTGAATTTGCCAAAGAACTGTTAAATGAATACATTTTTCAAGCACTTGGTTAAACTTGTAACTCTCAAGGCCAATAAATCATTTCAACAATAGTAAGAATGTTTAAGAAATATAAATTAATTTCAGAATAATGTGTTGCTTAGTCTGGCCAAATTCTGCTTTAATGACAAAAACACATGAGCTTAGAAAGGGATTCTGACAGGTTTTTGGGGGTGAAATCTGTCTCCAGTAATCTCTAAAAGATCTGATCTCAGTTCTCTGTGGATAAAGGTCTGACAGTCAGCAGTCCTTGTTCTTTGGCCTTCAAGGTCTCCTTGCAAAGCCTTCGGGAACGTTTTGGCCTCATTATCTTGCTGCAGTAAGACTTCATCTCTAAAACAATGCAAACCAGATGGATGCAGGATGCCTCCATATCATAAAGAGTCATCTCTCTCATAGATAATTTTGATGAGTTGTTTCACCTCCAAGGTTTTCAACATTGGTTTTCAACTGTGAGTTTCTAGCCTAGCATTGTGCCTATTGTGGTTGTTCTTCAAATAGTGAAAGTATTTTCTGCTGCGAATAGTTTGGATCACCAGTAATTAGGACTTCAGATCATCCACTTTCAAAAATCTGTATTAGGTTGAGGTAATTGGTGTTTTGTCTCCACCCCTGAGATGAGGTTTACAGATGTCTGATGTTGCTATCAGTCCACTTGTAGCTTTTATTGATTTTTTTAATCTGAAATTGATCAAAACGTAAAGATATTTTGGCCATTTAAAGTGTGTTTCTGTAAAAGTTATAAATGTTACATGCTGTAGATAAATACCTGAACAGCTTCTGTTCAGAGGAATAGAGGTTTTATGTCCAGTAGGACTGATGAGCTCCTCCTTAAAGCCCCATCTCACTATGGTGGAGGGGTTTTAGGACCCTCATGACCCTAGGAGCTCTGTTGTCTGAGGTATTTTCCCCATAGTTAGGTCTCCCATCACAAATTGGTCCTAGGTGAAGGGTAAAAGAAGGGTATCAAAAGAGCGTCCATGTTTAGCAAACTAGAGTACCAAAGTACCTGACCTGGATGGTCATGTGCAAGCGCCTGATGGCTTTTACCAGAGTAGATTGTGGAAGTGACTGAAGTGAGGAAAGTCTACACTTCTCTGCAAGGGATGCTGCCCCTGCAATTCTCACTAATGAGCTAATGGCTAGTCTAAGCAGAGCCAAGTCCAGAGTGCATTGCTTTCATGTTAAAACAGTCAGTTTTTTTTTCTTTTTTATTAATAAAATTAACACCAAATATCAGTTTCCTTATACATTTTTTTTTACATACACATACACACATATATTTAACGCATATTGTGCTCTGATTTTCCTCCTTTCAAGCTAACAAATCTACACCAGAATAGATAACAATTTCATATCGAAAAATCAAAACAGTCAGTTTTTTAACTACATAGGCATTTACATGGAATTCTCTGGTTATTTAAAAGCATAAGAATCACCACCAGCAGCAAAATGCAGCATTTCTGGTGCCTCCAGGGGTCAAGTCTCTTAATATTCCTGTTGAAATAACCTTTAATGTGAAATTAATGGTAGTATTAAAGGTTTGTAAAATAATGTTGCATGAATTTCTATGACAGTTAGACAGTTGGAGCTGTTTTAAGACACTATTTTTCAAAACAGAGGCTGTTCAGGAAGCTATCTACAACGTAAGATGGTAATTATTTACAACTTTGACACAAAATCACACCTCAAAAATGCCAAATGATCATTTAAATGTGTGTATATTATATTCAAGTGCACCCTCATTATCTTTCTAACAAAGTTTTTTTTAATAACCATTTACAGTCTCTTATAAATTTCCAAACCATGTAGTGGAAGTGTTGCTTTTTGCTGAGAAATGCTGGAAAATATTAGCCACTGTCAGATATTTTTATAGACAAATCTTTTTTTATAGCTCAAATTAGCTGCGCTTATAGCAGCATAAACAGTTCTTTCACATGCACTATACCTCCCATTAAAACCTAGCAGATTCTGGATGCTCTCTCACACTTTTAGTCCACACCGATGACTTCATGATGAGTCTGGTGATTATACAGATATTTTTGTCTCTTCCTGTTGCGCCGCCCTCCAGAACGACCAACCTTTGTGAAGCGTCCCAGCAGTGTGGTGTTGTTGGCAGATGAGAGCGTGGAGTTTCACTGTGTGGTTCAAGGAGACCCTGTTCCCACCGTCCGCTGGAGGAAAGATGATTCTGACCTACCAAAGAGCAGGTAGCTCACAGAGGCACTCTACAATAAAACACAAAGCAAAGCGTTTCACCCTTTTTCTTTTATCTCTTGAGTCTTTGTGTCTGTCCTGCCCCACAGATTTGAAATCCTAGAGGACCACACTTTGATTGTTCGCCAGGTTACCTCATCAGATGAGGGCTCCTACACGTGTGTGGTGGAAAACATGGTTGGGAAGTCCGAAGCGTCTGCCTCGCTCACTGTGCACGGTCAGTACAACCCAACCTTCATAAGTAACGTCTGCACCACCTTCCCTTGCACAGCTCAGGACACAGATTTTCTTTTTTTAGTAGTGTATTCTGACTTAGAACGGACAAAACTCTGCCTCTTTAGGACTTCTACTCAGACCAGCTCATCACCAATGTGCCTCTGGTTGCTGTTCTTAAAATAAAGCAGAAAAAAACAAAGACATTCTTTGTATTTTCTTGTTTTTTTTTTTTGCAAATTCAGTCTGAAGGTCATACAATATCCACACAAAATGCCATCTCTTAATAGCAAGCGGTATAATATATTGCAAGAGTTTGTTTACGGTGCACTTTTTAGCCAGGAAATGTTAAAGTGAGTCCACAAGACAAAATTAAAAATTCATTTAGAGTACGTTTTTCTGTCTCTGTGACATCCTAAGATATGTGAAGGTAAAAATACGGAGTAAGACAGCTCAAAGTTACACACGCAGACCCGTTCAATTAAACACATTGCTGCGACGCAGTGGGAGAAATATACTGAGGCCAGTAGGACTTAATTAAAGATAAGGTAGCGGTGGAGGCTTGCTGGGAAGTGGCATGGTTCCAATTACATTGTCTTCCTTTGCCTCCATGAATTGAAGAAAAAAGGCTTCAAGGGGAACCACAGCTTTTTTTTCTTTAGTGGAGAACTGGAGAGGAGCAGCCATATTCCAGTTGAGTAGACTGTATTGTTGTCAGGAACAGGGAGGTATCTATATATATAAGTGACTTTTAATTAAATGAAAATAAATAACCTTGCTAGGTTAAGTCATAACTAGTGTTGGAACCACTTACAGACCTTTATGTAATAGGAATTTGAAAGAAAAGGTTTGAAAGTTCCAAATCAATTGAGAGGCTAGCTATTCCTCCTAATATGCAGGAGTTTACAAATATTCATATATTCCTGTGTCATTATTTGTTCCAGCAAATTGCTTCCTCCAATGTTTCATTTGTAAACAGAATCTTAATTACAACATGTTTAATATTCATTAGAGGCCTTCATATTGATTACAGACAAATACAGTAAGTGTCTCACTGAGTCTAAGAGAGGTGACTGAAATAGCAGTTTTTCAAGATTTACCGTAACTTAAAGGCACACTAAGTAACTTTTTTTATAATTTAAATTTTAAATTTAGTATCTTTAATCTTTTTCTTGAGCCAGTTTGTGCTAATATGACCCTTTACAGGGTTAGTGAAAGGTCACTCAGCCCCATCTGCTGCTTGTGTCCAAAATACCGCACTTGCAACTTCAGAGTCTCCAGTCAGGTGCCTTTAAGTCTCACAAAGTCATGTATCTCACAAGAAACAATAACACTTTACAGCAATCCATGTTTCCACCTCAGAACCTGCTCAGGACAGACATATAAATGAGCTAAGAGATCTATTGTATCGTGTTTATCATGATGGAGCCTCCAAAGAAACAAAGAAAACCTTTATCTGATGATTGAAATCACGAGCGCACATCAGGGGAAGGGTCAGCAGTTTGTTTTTATGACAGCGATTTAAAATGGGCACTAGGGGGCACTAAAAACAAGCCCAAACTGCCTAGTGTGCCTTTAACGTGTGACTTTAATCAAATAAAAGTCCATTCACTCAGTAATTAATTCTGATCCAATCATTTGCTATCTTAAGTAGACTGAGATTTTTTTAAATATACATTTTTACTTTAGCTTAATCTTTTTTGCTTTTTTAATTTAGGATACATATCTCTTCAAAGAACCAAAGTTATTTTATCTCCTCTATTCTGATCAAATTAACAGTTACCAATCATCATTGAACATTCAAATTTTTTCATATTTCAATTCCATAATTTATAATCTAGCTTGATTATACACTAAAAAATGGTTGTTGAAATAATCTGACAGAAACATAGACAGACTGAAATTTACTGAGTCCTTCCTATAAACACCAGTCAGGTAAACACATGAAAAGTCTAATAAAAACCACCAGCAGAGGCATATGGCTGCAAGGACACGAGACAACAATAAACCCAAAATAAAACAGATGTGAAACTGCACAAAGACTGAAAACAACCGGACAAATAAGCAATCAGTAAGAGCCATAAAACAGCTGCACATGTGGAACAACTACAAAGTTACAAAGAGGCAAAGAAGAACAAAGAACACAGGAAGTTCAAAAAGATGCAAATGTTGAAAAAGGGCCAATCGTCTCCATCCTTTCATACTAGTCTCATTGTGCTTATATCCTCATGCATGCTCTGATGTTTAATTTATTTTTGAAGTTCTGTATCGATACGTAACATGTTTACTCATTACGCTGCTTCTTTGTGTGTTCTTTCTTTTGTAGTTGATTCTGGTAAGTTGTCATCCATCACTCATCCATCATCAGGCAGCAACAGGAAATCCTCTGTCTCTGTCCTGTCTTCACTCTAATCCCATCCACCACCATAGTATGTAATGCATGTTATGTATCGGTAAAAGACTGACAGCTGATTTTTTATTTCAAAAGGTAAAAACCTTGACTGTTCTGGTGTGATGTCACTTTGATCTCTATTTTAGAAGCTGAGAATGATGAACATGTGTTAGACTGCTAGTTAATTAGCGTCTCTCTTCCTCTGCAGTGCCCCCTGCTTTTGCCGTACGCCCCAGGAACCAGGTGGTGTCAGTGAGCAGGACGGTCACCTTTCAGTGTGAAGCCACTGGCAACCCACAGCCTGCTATTTTCTGGCAGAGGGAGGGCAGTGAGGTGAGACGGAATAACAGCTCAGTGTAAATAAATATAATGAACTGGTTTCTGACTGGATTCCTGTCATTTCCAGAGTCTCCTGTTCTCCTACCAGCCTCCTCAGCCCTTCAGCCGGCTGTCTGTCTCCCAGATGGGCAGTTTGACCATTACTGATGTTCAGCGCTCTGACGCTGGCTTCTACATCTGCCAGGCTCTCAACATTGCTGGCAGTGTGATTACCAAAGCCCTGCTGGAGGTTACAGACGGTGAGTTAGGCGAATGAGGACAGATGAGATGATGCTTGTTCAACATATTTCTAGTACTGAACATTTGGTTTTTTTGTTGAACAGTTTTCTGCTTTTTTCTTGCTTCTTCTCTTATAAATAATGAATATTAGGTTTATTTTGCAGTCGTTGGTTGGAGTTTATAAATAGAAGCCTCAAATATGGGTGTGGTATTGACCATGGTAAGAGTTTTCATGCTGTATTAGTCCAATGCTGGGTTCAAAACCTTTGTGTCTAAGGACATTTTCACACCTATAGTTCAGTTCCTTCTGCTTCAAATTAATGCAAAATGTGGTTAATTTGAATGTTTTTTTGGTGGTTTGGTTTCATTTCATCAATGAAACAAAATGTGTCACTACAAACCACATAAGACAGTTTAATCTGCTGATTGGTCAGATTTTCTGGGGGCGGGACTACCTGAAGTAACTACAGAAAGAAGGTGCTACGTTCCAAGCCTTAGCTAGTCCACAACATGGTCTAGCTCCCTCTCACTGAGCCGTTTGTCAACTATTTGAACTCTTTGGTGTTTTTATGAGTCAGAACTGATGACTGTAGTCATCTGCTCAAATGTCAGTGAGGTAATGAATGTTGTTGATCGTCCATGAAAAGTTCCTTTTCGGCTAGGTAGGAGCTACTTGGTAGCTGCTGATGTGTGTGTGCCCTCCAGCATCCCAGAATGCAATGCAAACCTGGCTATGGGAGTGCGCTTTGGTTGAAACTTGCTGCATACATGTGGTCGTTTTATTAGATCTAGGTTGGACTATGCTCACACACTATAGACAAACAGCTATGGAGTTTGTTTGGAACTGTGCTAAGACCGCCTACTTTGATGGGTCTTGGTATGGTTCTTTTGTTCTACATCCTAGTGCAATTACTGTGTTCACACTTGTGCAAACAAACCAAACCAAGGGAGGAAACGGATCAGGGTTCGATTTAAACAGACTAAACACTGCAGGTGTGAAAGCATCCTAAGGGTGCATAAAGTTCAAATTAAAGGTTTGCTGTATAAAACTGTAACAGGAATTGTTGGACCTTAGGGTTCCAATTCACAAGGGGATTTCACGTTTTTGGTTAGTGAAAAAAATGCATTTGTGCCTCAGTCTATACTTCCAACCAAGCTACATCTCTGAGCTGGTGCAGTTTCTTTACATTTTAATGCTTGCATTTACAGGAAAACCCACCCATGTTTATGTAAATTGCTGCAGAGCAAAAAGTGTTTCTCAAGATTCTCAAAGACTTGTGCTGTTTGCAGCATACATTTAGAATGAAATATTTACCATACTGAAAGCTGGTGATACTGTATATTTGTCTCAGGAAATGAAATCTGAGGGAAAGGAGCAATTTGCAAATGCTGCTGCCTGTACAAAAAGAGGGCAGGCATGTCAGGAAACATATAATTCATCTTCTCTTCCAGTGACGAGTCTCAGACATTTTAGTAGCATCTACAAAAAAAAAAAAAAGGGTCAGAAAAGCGGCACCATCACTCTGCTTTTTTATCTTCAAAATCAAAGAACCTTATGGTTATGGGACATTATAACAGATTTAACTCTGAAATCTTGTAGGGTGAATAGCAAAAAGCAGAAAATGGAGCAAAATAACAGGTGCAGCACATCCGAATCCAAGCCTGGGAAGGTAACAATACACTCAGCTCACGAGATGTTACAGTATGGTATTGAGTTCACAAGAATGAGATGGAATTTCCACAAAATTTAAAAAGAACTTCAAAGAATAAATATCTGCTGGAAAACTCTTGAGGTTTTTGCAACAAACTCAACAAAGTGACATCTGATCCTGTCTGATTTCTCCTGTCAGACCTTAGAATGGCTTTGTGTGATAAATGCACACCTGATAAGATGAATTCTTTGATTTCCAATTCATAGAGGAGTCACGTAAATACCAGAAATAATCTCATACCAGTTGCAATGAAAATGCTGATGTCTCTTGATAATGCAGCTGTAGCGCTTGACTGTGGTAGCGAGTGCATGGTTGTTTCTGCATAGCAGCTAGTGCTATACATTAATATATTACAAATAGTCTTGTCCATCACTCTGTCATGGATCATTTTTTCTACCAGGGAACCAAAATGCTGCCACACAAATGTTTAAATGCTATATTCACCTGAAGTCAAGCTGACTGTGAGTGGATAGCTCCTCTCAGGAAAGCCGTCACCCCACCAAGAAAAATCGCCATGTTTTAAAATCGCAGCATTTGATGAACACAGTATGTGAAACTAATTTAATAGAGTCAGCATGAACACAGCAGAGTCTTTGTCCTGTTGGAGTACAGATATTTGTGGATGAAGACTGTTTAACGTCACTCTCTGGTACTCTGGAAAGGGCTCTGAGGGGTTCTAATCCAAATCCAACATGATGAAATATCTGTGTTAATGGCTTCCGAAAAGCAATTTAACTGTGCTCGGAGGCTCTCACCAGTAATTACACACCTGTGTGAACATGAATACTTGTAACGTGGTGAAATGTACATATATTATTCTAATGGAGATAATTGGCTTTGGGTTTTAACAGATAGTAAAAGCATCTGCACGTGGAGTTAGTCCAAGACTGTTCGCACACAGCAAGCATTTGGTCGGGACGTTTTTGGAAAAGATGTGGGATGGACTTTTGATTTTTTTTTGGCTACGTTTTTCCAGTGGTCTGCATAGATCTGAGCTCCGGCTCGTACTTGTTTCTCTCCACTCTCGCCTCGCCTAAACTCTCTCCATCCCACCACATTCCTTTCATCCCCAGTTGGAGTGGTGCATTTGTATGGTAATAGCTGGTTCACATTACCTCTGGCAGTTTTCAAAGCATGTCTCCATCACTTTTTTAGGGGGTATTTTATTTATTTATTTATCTGTCTAAAACCTTCACCCCCACCCACAGGGTTTTTAAAAATAGGTGTGTGTGTGTGTGTGTGTGAGAGAGAGCACTGTTATCTAAGTGGAACTGTTATTAGTTGGGCTTTGCTGTCATGATTGGATCCGTCTCCAGCAGTACTTTCTACCCAATGAATGATTAGTTGCCCTCCGCTGGAGGGGAAAAGTTGATTTCTTTTTTTTCTTCCCTCCACAGCCTGCACATCCACCTAAGCCTATTGTTCTCCTGCTTTACCAATTTTCCTCTCAATATCTTTCACATCTTATCTCTTTCTGCCTTTTTGTGCCACTTCATTTTTATTTTCTCATTTTTCATCATTTTTTGAAAAACGTTCATATATATTCTCTGTTTATAGCTCTAACCTCTTTTGAAACATCCGCTTTCAATTTCTAAAGCCCTGATATAGTTTTGACTGTGACATTATCTGTTTTCCCCCCTCTTTTTCCAATTGTTGAATACTCAAATTAGAGGCATGGAGATGCAGAGAAAGAAAAGAGATTATAAACTATTTGATGATGCACAGTTGCACCATCTTTATCCCCTGATATTATCTTTAACACGGACTTTATTTATAAAACCAATATATTCATGTTGTTTCTTTTAAACTTCATTTAATTTATTAAAACAACTGAATTTATAATTTGCAGAGCCACAACAAATTTGAAAAAATTTAAACATTGAAGTTTTGTCCCTGTTACAATGTTTTAATACCTTCTTACCTCAACAGTGTTCAAATAAAAATAAAGCAATACATTTTTTCTTTGCATTTTATAAATTTATTTTGGGAATTAGGTGTTTGAATGTAATGAATTAATGTTTAACTTTCATTCAAATGTCACCATTTTTTATTTGATGTTTTCCATTTCTTTTTTTTGTAACATTCACTTCATTCTTTGATAAACTGTAGGATTCAAATCTACTCAATGGCTGACCAGAAGGTCAAAAGGGTTCAAATAAATGTAAAAATTTTGGGGCTTAGTTGTTATTTTAACTTTTTTAAGTTAATTTGGGACTTTAATAAATATTTTATTTGTGAAATTCTTCCAACAACCTTTTTAGCTCAACCTTGCCCTTTATGCAGTAAAATAAATCAAGATTCCAAGAATTTAGGAGACTAGAGAAATATTAGAATATCATCCTGTTGTTTTTTGAGGAAGTTTACTCTTTACTTATCTATTAATCTAAATATTTTTGTCTTAAATGTTATTAAAACCCTGTTTTTGTGGCAGATCATGGCTACAATAACCCTTTAAGACTTATTTTCTTCTTGCCAGCTGTAAATAGCCTCTGTCAAATTATGTTCTGGGAGGTGTTTCAAGCCTCAAAATTAGAATCTATTGAAAGAAAAGTAAAAAAAAAAAAGCTGTGATCAGATGAAGCAGAACATATTTTGGGAATCATACTTTGCTGTCTTACAGGATCTCTAATGAAATTTTGACATTTTATGTGATGTTGTTTTTCTAATAGCTGGGTCCGACCACCCCCCTCCAGTCATTAGACAGGGCCCAGTCAATCAGACTGTTCCTGTAGACAGTCCAGTAGTTCTGGGCTGCCAAACGGTCGGCACTCCACCCCTAGCAGTCCACTGGAAAAAGGACGGTACGGTGGTGTCTCCTGTGGACTCTCGGGTGTCCCTAACAGAAACAGGATCACTGAAGATCCACTATGCTAAAGTAAGAGCTGACCTAATGCACTAGTTGGTAGGATCAGAACCAAGTCACCCCATTCATGTGTACCCCTTGTTCCTCTCTCCTCAGCTGGGTGACTCAGGCTTCTACACATGTGTGGCTTCCAGTCCAAGTGGAGAAGCTTCCTGGACTGCATTTTTGCAAGTTGAAGGTAAGCTACTCATATAGAAGCACACAACCTATTACCATCCTGTGAGTCCAGAAGACTTTTTTTTTCTTTAATAAAATTACTGGTTTGTTATTGGCAGAGTTTGGGGTTGTTGTGCAGCCGGGGCTTTACAAAGACGCTGCCCTGATTCCCAGTGCTCCATCTAAACCTGAAGTCTCTAACGTCAGCCGCGCATCAGTCACACTGTCATGGAAATCCAGCTCCAACACGCCACCAGTATCTTACCTAATTGAGGCATTTAGGTTAGATATTTACATGCTCACATAGAATAACTTTCATCTACAAACGTCCAACCTGATGTGTTCTCTTTCCCCCCCCCACATCTCTCTGTAGTTACACTTTAGGAAACAGATGGATGACAGTAGCAGAGCATGTGAAAACAGAGACCTTTGTCCTGACGAACCTGAAGCCTGGAGCTGTTTACCTCTTCATGGTCAGAGCAGTGAACGCTTACGGCCTCAGCGATCCCAGTCCTATCTCCGACTCAGTCAGAACACAGGGTCAGTGTGGGGCCACCGTCCTTTTTTTCAGCTTCACTGCATCTTTGATATTCATACAGTAAACTGCAGTGTGACAGAACATTGGTTAAAATCTCTTTCTTTTCATTGGCTTACATAGACAGCAGCTCCACCATGCAGGGGGTGGACCACCGTCACATCCAGAGGGAGCTGGGAGACGTCCTCATCCACCTGTACACGCCCACTGTCCTGTCGTCTTCTGCTGTCAGGGTGCAGTGGATGGTAAGACCAGTCTATTCTGCACAAGCTCACTGATGTTTACATTAAGAGCTAGCAAAGTTAGAACAAATGGGGTGGTAGGTCAAAGATGTAAATGTGTTTTTTTAGGTCTTAGAAAAGCATATACACTTAGTGATAAATAGGGCAAGACAATGAAGGCATGTATAAAAAAGGTTTAGGAACAACATCCCCCCCCAAAAAAAGGAAAAATCACAAGAGAAATCAGAACCAATCAGAAGTAGAGTTGGATCTAATAGAGGGCTGGGTGATTACTGAGTAAATGCAGGTGATCAGGTAACAGAAGAACAACAGATGAACTGAGTAAGTAATCAGGGAGGCTGAGAGAGACAATGAGCGGTGAAGCAGACATGAAGGGAAAACTAAAGAACATCCATCACAAAAGAAACCTCACAACTAAAAAAAAAAAAGAAACAGGTAGAATTCAAATAAAACGTATAAACTCTACACAGTTCTTTCAGTTCGATGTTTCTTCCCTTTACAATTACTGAATAAAGTTGCCTTTTCTATCATTGTAATGCCTGACTGGTCACCTTTAAAGCAAGGTGCAGGGATCATGCATCTGTGGAATGAACAACAAAGCTCTTTGTGTGAGTAGCACCCCCCCCCAAAAAAAAAATGTGCCAGAATCCCCTGTATTATTCTCCTGTTGGTGTTCACTCTTGTTTTGAGTTGCTTGGTGGACTGGATCATAGCACTTTCCCAGAGTAAAAAGAATCAAAGCAGCACATATTGGCCATTTTTATACTTTCCATTTTCATACACAGCCACTTCATCCTGGGGGACATTACGCACTTTGTTGCATTTGAAAAATATTCAATTCTTACAAGTTGTACCCCATTAAAAGTGATTATTCAGGCTTTCCAGTGGTAGAATATACAGGAGCAGTTGGTGTTATTTTGACTTAAACTTATTTGAGGAGTTTTGTTATAAAAGGTCCATGCTTTCTATATATTCTCTGCTTGTATTGTCAGATAATTTATCAACTGGATTTATTGATGCAATTTGTTCCAAACACATGTCAGCATGCAAGCAGCATTTTTCTAAGTTGGCGTCTCTGTAGAAATTCACTTGAAGTACACTTTGCCAGAATAGTGTGGTTTAAGTGGAAAGTGCTTAGTCCTCTTCTGGCTTGGTCTTTTAACCAAACCATGCTGAGTGGAAACTATTAATGACCTTAGATGGTGGTTGATAGAAGAATTTATTCTGAGGAAAAGTCAACCGGAAAAGCGAGGAGGCTTAATATTTATAGATCCTTCCTAGAGGATGTTGTTTGTCACTCATGTGATGTCTCTAACCTGCTCTTACCTGTGAGATCGGTGACTGGTAATAATTTATGTTTTGTTGTTGTGTCTCTGTAGGTCGAGCAGCAGTCACCTTATATCCAGGGCTACAAGGTGCTTTACAGGGTGTCTGCGGAGCATGGCCAGCCTGAGGTGCAGTGGAGTGTCCTGGAGGCACGTGCTCCCCCGGAGGATGGGGTGGTGATCAGTCAGCTAAAGAAAGGCTCCATCTACGAGTTCAAAGTGCGACCTTTCTTCGATGAGTTCCAGGGAGCTGACAGCGAGGTGAAGGTGGTCAGGACGTTGGAAGAAGGTGACGTATCTTTTTATAGGAACATTAGTTGAGATTTTCCCTGTGGTTTTATTGTTATCTGTCTGCATCCTCGTCTTAGCCCCTAGACGAGCCCCTCAGGCTGTCACGGTTACAAAAAGTGATACTAACGGGTCGGCTATACTCGTTTCCTGGAAACCACCCCCAGAGGAGGAGGAAGATGGAGTCATCCAGGAATACAAGGTGCAATAAAAGATCATTTGAATTTTTACACGTTGGTGTTGCATGTGTTCCTCAGGGAAACTCTGTCATCCCTCTGTGTTCTGACAGATCTGGTGTCTGGGGAATGAGAGCCGTTACCACGTAAACCAGTCGGTGGATGGTTCCACTTTCTCTGTGCTCATTCCCAGTCTGGCTCCAGGAATTCGCTACAGTGTGGAGGTGGCAGCCAGCAACAGTGCCGGACCCGGAGTCAGGAGTGATGTGGCTTTCTTTCAGTTAGGTAATAGCTCAGACCCGGTCTGCAAGCTTTAATCTGTTAAACATTACATTTCAGAGCAGTTTATACTTCTTATGTGTTCACAGTGTTTTATTTTCCTGTTCTTATTGATCAGACTCCACAGGCCAGATGATGGACATCAGTGACAACAGAGACACTTTGGCACAAATCTCAGATGTGGTGAAGCAGCCTGCTTTTATTGCTTGCATTGGCGCCACCTGCTGGTTGATTCTCATGATTTTCAGTGTGTGGCTCTACCGTCACCGTAAGAAGAGGAGTGGTCTCAGCAGCACATACACCGGCATCCGCAAGGGTGTGTTCCTGTTCACAGTTTAGGGCTGATACATGCAAACATGTATGTTTTTAAAACATATAGGTTCTACCGTTGGAGTGCATACAAAGGGAGGCGTGATTATAGCAGGAATCAACCCGTGACATATTGCCTCCACACTGGAGCATCTATCATTTTAGTGATATTAAAGCCTATTTTCAGAGGCCGATAAGCGACTCACATCAAAGGGTGAAAAATTCTCTGCTCCAATCATCCTGTGACACAAGGACTTCAGTGACAAATTTGCATTTGAGGCCATGTAGACGTTCAAAGGCTGACCTTTAATCACTTATTTGTAGAGTGTCATTTCCTCACTTGGAGGCACAGACCTGTCAACCTGCCACGTCCACCTCAGCCACTAGATTTCTGCAGCTTTTTTCCTTCTGTCAGACCACTAACCTTCAACTAGACACTTAGATTAAACCAGATGACATGTTTATTTTAATGCATCTACGCAAAAGATTATATACTGTATCATACAGATCATGCAGTAGAGCATAAATTAATTAAGATTTCCCCCCTTTTTATCTCTACAGTCCCATCTTTCACCTTTACACCCACAGGTATGTGTATTATGGTTTTTCATTAATTTTTATGTCCACTTTTCTGTAAAAAGTACCTACTTTATGCATAAGTAGTTCTATTTTGCAACACTTGTATTTTTGTCTTTGAGGGATCACTAGGCACTTTATGTGAAGCTTGTATGATTTTGCTATGAAATAGAGAAATTACCAAAGTAGCTTTTAACAATGCACAGTGATAAAGTATATAAATTGATTTCAGACCATTTGCAACAAACAAATAAATGCACAGAGTAATTTTGCACATAATCGCACAAGGAAAAAAAGGATTTATCTGGCTATATACTCATCCACAAACTCTATAAAGCTGGACTGTGAGGAGAAACAGATGTATAATATTCCAAACCCACACAATCAGCTGGTTAGATGGATTTTATTTATTAGAAAAACTTCACTTTTCTTGTGGATGACACCTTCAAACAATTTTTTTTTCTAAATCTGCAGGAGAGACATCTGTGATGAGTAAAAGCAGAGGCAATTACCTGTGTTCTGTATGCAAATTAAACCAGACAGACCCGGTGCTATATGGAAGGAAGCATGCATTGAAGTATGCACAGACTTTTTTAAAGAAGTCTGCTCAAACTCCTTATGTGCCTTTGATGACTTCCTCCTCCGCTGGCACCCTCTCTTTCTGTCAGCTCATCAAGGTTGAATCTTTTTTCTGTTTGTCTTTTCAGTGGCGTATCAAAGAGGGGAATCTGTGTGCGGTGCTGGCAGGTGACTGATATTTTTGGCCCTTTGTGTTATATAAAGACTAACAAGAGAATTCCAGTTACATTGTGTGAACACTAGGGGGAGATGTCTCCCTGCTCTTAAAGTCTTGTGTGCATCTGACTCCTGTTCACTTATTACTGGTGTGTGAAGATGGCAGGTTTTGATTGATTGATTGATTGATTGATTGACAGCAATGTGGTCCTCCTTGTTGCAGGCCTGTCCCTCTCAGCATGGGGGAACCACTAAACCAGCTGTGGCTACCAGACAATTGGCCAAATGCATGTGCCAATCATAAAGACTGCAGCATCAACTGCTGCAACAATGGCAACGGCACAAGTGACAGCAACATGACAACATACAGCCGACCAGGTTAGTGTGAGATCATCCCATAGCTTTGCTTCTGAGATACAGTGCTGTGAATAAGTAATTTCCCTCCTAATTAAATCATAAAATAACTAATTAACTACATTATTGGGAAAGTTCAGTTCTTAGCCACTCCCAGGCTTGATTATGGCCAGGGATTGTAGAATTACAATATACTGAATACTGAAGTAGGCTAAAAGATCTCAATTCTAATGGAATCTCATTCTAATGGAATTCAACCCTGAAGGCCTCACTTGGTTAACGGTAAAGTTAAGAGGTATTTAGGAATCATCAAAAAAGAGACAAGACAAAAATGGCATCAATCCCATAAAAACTGCATTTCTATTTATTCAAGTTATCGTTCCCTGATGCTGAAATCTGTTTGCTGATCTGAAACATTCCAGCGCGACAACAAAAGCAAAAATAAAATATGTCATTTTTCCACAGCAACAGGAATTTATCCAATAAACATCCAACACCTTGTAGAAACGATGAAGATGAATGACTTCCTGTGTTGTTGCTTTGTTTCTTCTACTCAGCTGACTGCATAGCCAACTATGGAAGCCACCCAGACAACAAACAAGGGGGACAGCTTGGTTCTGAAACGCCCATATACAGTGATGTGAACCTCTCCAACAAGCTTAGTGAGATTAAAACATTCAACAACTCCAACTTTTGTTATGCGAGTCCTGGAGGGGATTCAGCCACATATGAGCCCATTCCATACGCCACAACACAGCTCATCCAGGCCAATATTAAAAACAAGACAGCCACTGGTGGCTCTATAGCAGAGCCTCTGGATATACCCTGCTGGAAGCAGCCGCCAAATCTGCCTCCAATACCCAAAGAGATGGCAGCACAGATGCAGCTCAGCACAGCTGAGCAAAACACTAAAGGTATGCAGCAAATCTCATGCGCTTTACAGGGTTTACAGAGAGACGCTTCAAAGCAGCTTTTGTTTTTTTAGATCTGCAAGGAAGCGAGGGAATGACCCACCTGAAAACTGTAGCATACAATCAGACCCGCGACCACAGCACCGGAGGCTCGCACCACAGCTCAGACAGGGGCAGCAACAGCACCTCAGGTGAGGCCTTCAGCTGCTCCTTAATATTAATGAGGCAAGCAGCCAGTCTGTGCTAACCTTGATGTTTGCTTTTCATTTCTCAGGCAGTCAAAATCAAAAGAAAGGAGTCCGGGCCCTAAAGATCCCTAAACATAATGCAGTAACCTGGGGGGAAGCCGTGTCTGCTCCTCATGCTAATGCCATGGACTGCGATGAGTATAGTCTACCCATGGAAGGAAGGTAAAAAGAACAGGGGGCACTATTGCAGGAATAGCTTGTTAGGTTAGACTGACTGAACAAAAGCAACAAATGATGAAATCTATCCAGAAATCGATACCTGCAGACCTCCTTTCAAAACAAGGTCTTTGGAGTCACAACCAATATTTTGATACATTTTTATGATTGTCAGGGAGTTGGTTACTTAGTGATTGCAAATTTAAATAATGGAATTGAAATAATTTTGAGAAATCAATTAATTTCTTTTCAACACATTGTTTTCATCAGCTTTGATTCAGAGGAGCGATTAGGAGGCTGCCCCACCCCACCACTTAGAGGAACAGCATCCTCTCCTACCAAAGTGTCCTGTAGTTACTTCCTCACCACTTCGCCGCAGGGAGACCTGAGCAACGGCCTGCACGACGGAGATGAGCACCTCAATCACACCTACAGCTCCATACCCCTCTGCCTGGACACGGACGGGCAAGAGGACAATGAGGAGGAGGAGGAAGAAACTGACTCGGAGCTGGCTGTCGAAAGCCTCTATAGTCAATCCCAGAAGCACAAAAAATCCCAGCAGCTGCACCACCTCTCCCCGCACAAGCAACTCCTCCGAGAGCTGGAGCAGACCCCGGCCTCCAGCACCGGGGACCTGGACAGATCAGTCACGGGGTCTATGGTTAACAGCTGGGGTTCTGCATCGGAGGACAACATCTCGTCAGGCAGGTCCAGCATTGTCAGCACCTCCGAGGGTTCTTTCTTCACAGATGGTGATTTTAGTCAGGCGATAGCCTCTTCACGGGATATCGTGGGGCTGCGCATGTGCAGGTACCCAGAGGAGGCAGGTGAGATGGAAGTTTATGTTATAATTGCTTAAATATAAAAATATCTACTAATTAGTTTAATTCCTTTACTTTCATGGGAAGCAACAACATAATTATGAATTTCTTTTTTACCTTTTGAGTATTTCTAAATATGACAGCTCAAATCATGCAGATGTTATAAATCTTTACATCAATTTTGTACTAAATAATTATTCATACCCTCAGTTTAAGTCTGAGCTGTCAGCTGACTAATAAGTCTTTTAAATATTGGTGTTCTTTCTGTGTGATGACTTCAGGCCGGCGGCAGCAGCGAGCCAGCAGCCCCATGTCAACTGACAGCAACATGAGTCCTGCTATAACACATAAAAGGCCCAGGAGGCATAAACCCAACCAGTCTGGTGACCAACAGGACTGCCAATCCAAAGATCTCTTTAGTGACGGTAAAGACATACATGTGAACATGAGCTGGTGCTGCATGTGTTTTAATGGCACTAACATTAGATTATGTTTGCTCTGCTTTGTCCCCAGACTCGTGTATGCCTCTAACTTTCTCCAGTCAGATGTCCTACTGTGACTACAAAGTGAGGGGGGCCACTCTGCCTCGGATGGGCTCCGGGCAGGCCCGGGGCAGACGAGGCAGCGCTGGGGCTCACAAGGTCAGAGAAGAGCAAAGAGAGAATCAAGAGATGCACAAAGTTTCACAGGGAGGGAAAGGAAACAACAAACACCGACAGCACTCAGGTACCGGAGAGGATCATCTCACCCACAAGTTATTTAATGTTCGGCCAACTTATTGTTTGTGTTTCTCCTTTAGAATTCAGGGACATACTTCTCTACAGCCGTCCCTCTTTCCCATCAGGTCATGCTCAGAGGGAGTCGGCTTCTAACTCATCTGGTTTTCAGTCGTGTGGAAGCTCCAGGACCAAACAGGGGGAGCAGGTGCCCCCTACAGGACAGGTGGATGAGGTAAAAAAATCTGGATTCACACTTTGAATTATTTAGTTTTCAAATGTGCAGAAAAAGTCCTTAACGTTGATTTTAAGTGTCTGATACAATGAAGTAATAGTGTCACTGAAAATAATAATAATAATAATAATAATAAAAAATATATATATAAGGAGGAAGTGTCAAAATAAATCAAAACTATTTAATACAAGGTGCAATCCACAGAAGCTCAAATCCTTCACAATAAGAGTCTAAAAGTACACTCATACCTTAAAACATCTGAAGTTTATAAAGTATTTTGTAAGCTGTTTTAAGGTAAAGCTGTATGTTTGAGACTTTTATTGTGAAGGATTCACAGCATTCTTTTGCAGATACTGCAGCAGGAGAAACCAAAAAACAGCCCCTTGTATTCAATATAACACTTGTTTTTTAGTGTACTCATAAAAAACACTCACAGAACCTTCAGTTACATTAATATTAAAAACAAAATAAACAGTTATGTTCAGGAGCTATTCTTGAACTAGCCTACTTTAGATATTTCTTTTTGGAAATAATATTTCAGCCTTTTTTTCATTATTTCGACATGATCTTGACACTTTGTCTTGTTTTTATTTCTTCTTAGAATATTCCTAATATGCTGTAATTGCCAGTTATGTTAACTTTACTGTTTTACCTTCACAGATGCTGAAAAGCTAAGAAGAGTCATGAGCACAAGAAGATCCTGCAGTTGTTAAAAAGGACTTTTACAACATGGACAGGGACTCTGAAAATACTGCACATGCACAATATTTTTTAACTTTGAATTTCTCATTTGATGTTGGAAAAAAGACAAAAATGAACGAAAAAGAAAAATACTTCACTCATATTGAAGTCTGTGGACTTGTTTATTGTTAGCTTTTGTTGGCGACCGGTTTCCAGGTCTCTGAACTGCTGGTTAATCAAAAAATGTAAAGGAAAAAAAAAAAAGAATGCACATTTGATGGCTGATGTGTCCAAACAAGGCGACTGCTTGATGCGGTTTGTATGATATTTGTTTGTCTGTTGTCTTGTAACCAATCTAAAGTCATTGCCAGCCATCCTGTAAATTGTTTACTGCCACAGAAGTGCTTGAGATTTTATATATAACAGTGTTAATGTTTTCTAAGTGATGTACATCTTGTCTCTGTATTATTTGTTCTACTTGGGTTATAAAAGCACAATCACTTAATTTTATTCTAAGTCAGTGTTAAATGAATTTTAGTCTGGAGGGAAATCAGTCGTTGAGAGTCTTGTTGATCCTTTTATCACTTTACGTCAGACTGAGAAAAAGATAATTCATTGTGATTGTGTATTCAGTTGTGTATTTTCAAGCTGCTTTTATACAGATTTGAACTATCTGTTGTGTGTACTGAGAGAATTGCATGCAGATTTGAACAAATGAGGTTTTCCTCGACATCTTCACTGCTTTGCCTTCCGTTTAGGATGAAGAAAAGTAGGGTCATGGACTGGTTCCATGTTTATTGTTTCTCTTTGCTGAATTAGTTTGATCTACTCCTGAGTTACCTTGACTTTGGCCACAACTTGTGGAGTAGGGCTGGACAATAAATTAACAAATTACATATACATTTGCTCACATTACAATCCAAAAATGCCTTTATTTAAACTGAGAATGCCTGCAAAAACCACTGTATTCTTCAATAAAGTTATTATTAAAATAAATGTGGTTTTAATTTTCCATATGTGATGTTCTACAACCCTCAGAGTGTTGTTGAATTTCTTTGTGTTTTCCAACTTGTGTTTAACCATCTAAAGCTGACATTTTAAACAATAATGTAAAAAACTAGTTAATAGAAATTGAACTATTTATTGGCTTTTATCAATATAACAGATCTTTTTTTGTTATTATAGAACACTGATAAAAATAAATAAACTGCCATTTTCCACCTGCAGATCCTCCACCAGAGGGCAGCAGACATGTATAGGACTGATATGGCTGTGGTTTGATGAAAGTACTAATCCTGTTGCTGCTAAGTCCAGAAGTTGTTTAAGGCAAATCTGCAATCATATACAAGAGGAACTGTGGTAGGGAAAAAGGGAATTAATATGAACATTAAACAAATACTGATATAAAAATTATGCATTTATTTTTGATAGGTTTTAGGCATTTATTTAATCTGCATGATATTCTCCTGCATTCTGTAGTATTTTACACAGTTTTGCACATATTTACTGTTGGCATAAAGACAGTAACATTTTTAGGTGGATTAATAAAATACAACACATTACTAAAGTCATTGTCAGTGAATATTTTTAATAGTAGATTAATTGTTTAAGTGCCTTTTGAGTGTGTATTATGAAAGTTTGATGTTAACCTTTCCCACATCGTCCCTCACAAACACCTTTGCTGTCCCACCTTTTACCATGTAGACCTGGTTGCACCAGAATGCTACATTTAGGCTTGTAAATGACCACAGAATTTTATAAGCATGTAATATTTTATAGGTTTAAAAAATAATGTATGAACAAATTGAATTTTTTTTGTATTGGACCTGTTTGAATACACTGCAATCTTGGCTGTGTTTACTTTACAGCTGATTATTGTTGTTTATTTTTTAGCAGAAGCCAATCAAGACACTATCTACAACAGATATGAGATACTAAATATAACTTTTACAAAGAAATACACTTAAAAATGTATTGACAGCTGAAGACTGGAGCAATGTAGGTATTTTTTTTTTTGGTATATTTGGAAAATAATTTTTAGGTGGACCCTAGTTCAATCTTTAACCTGAAAAAGGTTCAGCATAGCAACTTCTTTCTTATAGACAGCAACACATATCAGAACCTGCTGTTCCTAACTGGAAGCAGTCCATTAGTGACCACTGGGTTGCAGTCTTATCAAGTCATTTAGGTTTTATTCCTACCAAACACCGTATAAAATTGTGATCTCATTTTATTTATTACCTAATCATTTTGTTTTTTCAACATACTATTCTAATTCAGTCATGTTTCAGTTGTCTTTGAACTCTGAACGCAACGTATTTTATGATAAGTGGCTTTAAGTTAGCAGCACTGACATTTAGCTGGACTTCTGATCAAGTATGTTGTAATGACCTGAAACCTTTTATTCATGTGAATATGTTTATTGACATTTGATATTCACATTTTTTAGTTAGTTCCTTGTACCTAAAAAGGTCATAGTTTTAAACCATTCAAATAGTGAAATAATAAATTTTTGTTAGATAATTCTTTCCCTCCAACATTTCCTTACATCGTTATCTTTGTACAGGAAGCGATGCATTACCTTCAAGTATTTACAGGGATGTTCTTTTCATATTGTAGAGCATGTTTTGATTTATTGGCAAGTTTCACCTTTACCCAGCTCTACACTGCTGTACACAGAGTACTGCTGGCGTTGTGACATTTCAGGCTGTTTTCCCAGAAGACCCAAACTCAGGAACGATCACAAACTGAACGCGCCCAGTTCTGACCTCGTCAAGCAGGAGATCGAAACGCTGCTCGCCACCTGCTGTTTCACAAGCATTAGATTGAGTCACTCTTTATTTCCTCACTTTAAATCCAATAGTCTGCAAGTTATTCCTCAAAAAATTCAACAACAGCTTGATTGTTTAGCATTTTTATTCCTGCATAACGATGAAATAGAGTATGTTAGTGGGGGAAAATGATCTGGGAAGAACACCTTTAGGTTCCATTGACCTCACATGGGGATCAGAAAACTGTGCAAAGCCAGCATTACTGTATTGTACCTCAGGCACCCTAATTTGCAGCCTACAACAAAAAAAGCCTTCTGTGTGCAATTTTTATGTTCCATCTGTGCTGGATAACCATATGATTATCCTCCAGAAGACATGCTGCTGTAAGCCGTTTTCAAGATCACTTGAGATCCAGCAGCTATCCTTTTCATTTAGTTGATATGATGGTTCGGGAGGAGGATGAAAAGGCTGCAGCTGTAAAGAATCAGCTGATTGAATGATTTGATTTTGGACTTATTTCAGAAAATGCACTGATAACCAAGAGGAGAAAGAGTCAATGTAAAGGTTTTTGTCAATAATAAAAATGTAAATGAATCCAGAGTTTCTTTAGGTAAGAAATTCAGAATTCTGATCACTGACAGAGAGGTAGAGGTCCTGGGTGAGGCGTTGACCTTTCTGACAGGATCACATGTAAAAACAGGATAAAGACATCACAAAAGAGAGGGAATAAATGTTGGATCAAATTAAGTAAATAAATAAGGAAATACATCGAGAACAAATGTAAATTACTACATTTTAAAATGTTTTTCTCTTTATTTTATACTTAATTGTTTTAATTCTAATCTTATTATTTTATTTACTTCTTGTTTTGTTTTCCTCTCTTTTCATTTTGTTATCCCTTTAGCTTTTTCCCCTCAGCCAGCTGAATTTAAACCACATCCATGCAGCTTGCTTTTCTATTACTCTGAGCCAATCAGGTTTGAGCATGAAATCGCAGCCTTTCTTTTATGAAATGTGCTTGAAAGTAAGAGGATAGTTTTTAATTCATCATCCACCAGAATCTGTTTCAGATTTTTGTTTTTGTTTTGTCAAGAAATGTGAGGAACTGACCCTGTTTCATTTACATTTACAGGACATAAAGGAGGAGGTGAATGGCTGCAAGCTGCCCTCTCAATGTGCCCTCTCAGGCCAGGAAGATTTCTGCTAGCTCCTCCCAACCAGGAAACACTTTTACTATTAGAGTTGCTCTCCTCTAACTGCAGGCTATGATCTGTCACTATTAAACACTCAAAAAACAACAAATGTAGAAAACCCTCTGACATCCCCCAAATTCATAAATAAAACACATACATTTCTCAGTCTGTCCTTAATCAACTTTGTTCTTTGTAAGTTGTGGGAACAATGGTTCATGTTGGTTCCTATGTGCTATAATGTATAAACCTTTCTGCACCAATATATCAAGACAACTTCCATTTTTGTATATTTGCATGAGCGTGGCAAAAAGCCTGATTCTGATACTGTGAATAGCATGCAAAAAACCTGGATCACAGCAAATAATCTGATCAATAAGACCTGCAGTGTCTGTGAGTAAAATTTGCTCTTCATGGGGAAAAAACAGCTTATATGAACCACTAAGTATGTTGCTAATTATTTTTCTTTTTTTAAAAATAAATGTTTTTTTAGTAAAATATATTAAAAAGCACAACTTTTTACATCACAGCAATGCATACTAATGGTAACAGAAGCACATTTGAAATAAAATTCATTAAAACAACATTTTTTGAAATTCCATAGAACATTGTCAACCCAGCTGCCAGTTTTTCACTCCTAATTGAATACATTAGTAGCATTGTTAAAATGATTAAGGAGGATTTTAGCCCAGTGTATTCTACTACAGTGTAATTACAAATTTTATTGTGATGCAAATTGGATACAAATCACAGAAAGAACGTGTGACATATAGAAGAACAGCCCTCTGATGGAACATCTATGATGTTTTCTGTGAAATTATAAAAAATAAAATCTTAAAATGCATTTGATGCAACTGTCACACACAGATCATATTTATTTGGGCTATCCATGCACAAGCAGTGACACGCTTTTATTAAAACCTGAGACGATCATGCAGGTCCTACTTGTGGAAAAACACCACCCTCTCTATAGCTGTGCACCTGTCAATAGCTGTGACAGTCTTTTTATATCATGTTTGTTCAGTTTTCACTTCAAGCTTGAGTGATTTGACTGGTTCGTCCACTTCAGTGCTCATGATATGACTCCAAAAAAAGAAAGAAAAATAATCTATTTATAACAGCAGGTCGTTTTTTTTTAAACTTCTCTAAAGTCGTGATACTAGTATGGTCATAATAAAGTTTAACAAGTGGCACAATAAAGTCATTTAAGCAACAAAACTCCTGGTGAATCATCCAAAAACGTGTTTGCAACCAACCTGAACCCTGAGCAAGATTTTGTTTTATGAGTGGGGTCATTTTCTATCCAGGGAAACCATTTTTCAGAATCTTGAATTTCTGCTTCCCTCTCCTTGTTGTTTTTATATTTCTTCCTCCCTCCTTTCAAGGACACCTGTCCACAGTGGCTTATTTAAGTGTTTGCCTTGGTTTGTAAGACGCTGTGTGTGCATCTGCGTGCACTTGCTCACGTGTGTGTGCGTGAGCTGCCAAGTTTTATTTTCAATTTTCCCGTGTTTATCCAGCAGATTCTCTGCAATCTGTTGACAAAGAGGCTGCCATGACAGCGAGGGCAAATGTGGCAAAATTGCACAGAGGCTGACAGAGAAATTGAAATTGATGGCTGTCAACTCTGAACAAGTCTTTATGAGCAGATGCTTCCATCAGGGCAGAATGTCTGAGTGTTGTGTTGAGTATAAAAGTGGCTCTTCTGACCACGTTTCTCGTCATATCAAAACATAGAATGTTTTACAGACAGAGGTGATAAAATAATCAAACATCCTGTTTTTATTTCCCAGTATTTTTAGAAACAACGTGCACGTTGGAGGGCTGATCAGCGTAGGTTTCTGAGATAAACGGGCACATGCAGCCATTCAGGCAATATCTTCAACTTAATAAGGTTTACTCGGGAAGTGAAGAAAGTGGTGTTGCAGCGAGGAAGTCTTGAGGCAATGAAAACATTGATTAGCTTCGCAGAGTGAAACAATAAGCAGGTGGTGTCTGAGATAGGAAGTGTGTCTCAGCTCTCAGAGGCATCCTTAGTGATAAAAGGCTGCCAGGGTTGAGGACTGCAGGATTGACTGAGGAGTTATGAGTGGATGGGGATGCATGTGAAGAGTGAGCAAATTTATGATTTCAGATTTATTACAGTTGTGTTGGAGAAAGATTACTTTCTCTTATAACAGGCAGTTGGTGAGGAATTAAGAGGTGTTGGGGATAATGAAGCTTTCAGCAGCAGTGGTAAATTTAAATTTGTTTGTGGAGCTGTATCGCTGTCTGTCTGTCACCATCAGTGTTGACTGTGAACCGTTGGGGAGGGTGAAGAGGGGGGGGGATGCGCTCCGTGATGCCAAGAGGAGGCTCGCTGTTACAGATGAGAAGCGGAGAGTGAGTTGTACTCAAGGCAAAGAGAGAATGGCTTCATCTGGCATCGGGGGAGCATCGAGGCTCTGTCACACTGAGATTGACTTAAAAAGATTATAAAGAAGGAAATTTTCAAATACAGTGTGAGTAAAGGGGCTGTCACAGAGTAGATGGAGGAGAAAATGATTTAATTTTAAACCCTCCAATCGAATATTCTGCCAAAAAAGTAACAGAGAGAGAGAGAGAGGGAGAGAAGAAAAAAGATGAGTAAAAGTTTTGTAGAAAGTGGTTTGCATCCATTTGCATTTTTTTTGTGCAAAAAGATGAGAATAATGCAACAGTCAACAAAACCAAATGCATTCAGATTTTTTGAGTGGTTGGTCAGAAGCAAATGAATAGATGTTTGTTTTTTTGTAGAGAACATCTTACCTGTTGTAGAAAGCTCCTTCAAAAGCCTCAGTTTGGAAAATCAGAGGTTGGATTTGACGGGCCTGATGAGCTAACAGCCTTAAAACAACTCTAATCCTAAAAAGTAAGGATGATCCAATCGATTGACCACCGATCAAAATTGGCACGCGATCGGCAAATTCCGATAAACCCTTTTCAGCGCCAATCACACCAGCCGATCAATAGCTCCTAAACCAGAGGTTACTTGGGGCACAGCAAAACTGTGGAGGTACCATGAGTCTGTTATGCATCCGGGACTCGCCGTCCCCCAGACTGGACCACACCATTTATGGTTGGTTCAATACTCGGTCCGTGGTGCGAAGTCGGGCGCCGAGGTAGTCGCAAGATAGTTCTGCAGCCCCTCCTGCAGCTGCTGCTGCAGGCATGACGCCATGCAACAGACAAGTCCTACAGGGAGCAGACCTCAGGGCAGACCCAGGATTCTCTGGAGAGACCATTCCTCCAAGTTGTCCTGGGGAATCTTTAAAGTCCTTTCAGATTAGCTACAGCAGAGATGTCAAACTCTGGTCGCTGTTATGCAAGTTTGAGTATTTATCCTGATCCAACACACCTGAACCATTTGTTAAATTACATCTTCAGCATTTTCTCAAGTTCTACAGAGGCCACTGGCTCAAATCCGGTGTGATGGAGCTGAGAAACCTAAAACATGGATAGTGGCCTTCCAGGACTGGAATTGGACACATGTGAGTTACAGGAATTACCTGGGGAGTGGAAGGTCTGGGAATCTCTGCTTATGCTTTTATTTTGACAACCTGGTATTGGAGAAGAAGCAGAACTTGGGTAGATTGATTACACAAATTCAAATTATAAAGCAGTCTAGGTGTTTAAACGTGTTCACATGAAGTTCTGTGTTATCTTTTGAGATTGGAACTGTTTTAGACAGCCTTAATCTCTGTTACTAGATTACAATTAAAAGGTGAATCATTTCAGGAAATATCTGGACAAAAGATTAAACAAAATACAGAAGTATTTTTTTGGCTCAATAACAACTCAGTAAGAGAACTTGCCATGGCTTAAACCTGAACCTCTACTTTAAGTCCCCCCAGAGACCTTCAGGTGAGGCTTTACCACTTCTTTTCTATTGCAAAATGAGAACCTAAAAATAACCACATTTATCATCAAGGGTTGACAAGATGAAAATAAATTGGTCACTGAGGGAGCTAAAGGCCATGAGCCCCCCCTGGCCTTTTAGCTTAGCCTCGGGGCATTAGCATCAACAAAGCATCGCTCGTGCTTTCAGGTGGGGTACATGTAGACCACCACGCTGTTTGCATGTTGCAATTAGCCAAATGTCAGGAGTCACAAATCAGCCCTTTGAAGCAGGGTTACACATAATCATAGTGAAAAGGTTGTCCACCACATGTTGGGAAAATTTCAGGAAATGTGGCTGCTAATGCTAAGCAGGGATCTAAAGGAGCGAATAGTTCCCTTTATTATGCTAATGTAGTAATCTAGCCCACCGGATAATCACTGTAAAGTCTGGCTGGTGTGTGTGAAGGTTGTGAAAATGCACCACGATTTGAAATACAACACATTTCTTTAATTATGTTTCAAAGTGTAGAATATGCAATATGTTTGTTTTGTTGATGTTTATTATTCTGACATTTATTGTCAATAATACAGCTATGCACTCGGATGAAAACACATATCATATTTATATATTCTAATATTCTGTTGCATGTTTGAAATACTGAGACATACTGTATGTGGTGAGGTTCATTTTAAAAGGCAGGCACCACGAGTTTAATCAGTTAGCTTTAGCGTACAGATCACTGGGATTTTAAAGAGTGTTTCTGTTTCGTCTTGCTAATAAGATGTTTTTATTCATTAATATTTATATTTTCTAGACCTACAGGAATGCATTTTGTATAATTTACTGTAACTGCGTAGTGAAACTAAGCAGACCACTGTAACGAACCCAAATGCGTTACTATCTCTGAACTTTGACCTCTAGATCATCACAAATAATAACCATCTTTTTTCCCCAATAACTTGGAATAAAATGACTCTTTTATTGTGTTTTAACCTGAATCAACATTCCTCCAAGGTCACGGTCGTATCGGAAGAATCCACCGGACTCTATTTAATAATAATAATAATAAAGACTCTTGGTGTCTCTTCCTAAAATGACACTTTAATCCATTACAGAAATGTCTTAAATGATTAATGCATTTTCTTCCAGCATTAACACTAGAACACCCAAGGCAGTCATTTTGACTGCTTTCAAAATTTGCAACGTCATAACTTGGCTTTAAAAAAACTTATGTAGCAGTAGGACCCTGACTTTTCCTAAATGTGTGTATATTTTATTCTAACATTGTTTTTTCATTAAATTTCCAAAACACAAAAAAGATCTGAGTGTTACTACCTCGAATGACCATAGCAGTCAAATTGACTGCATGCGTTTTAAGGGGTGTCATATTACACTATTTGCTACATTTTCCCGCTCTTTCTCCTGCTCTATTGCTTGTTTGTTTTTTATGCTCTGTGAAGCTAAAACCTAGCTATAGCTTCACTCTAAACCCAAGAGAGACAAAAATGAAACGTAGAAAGAAATGAACAGCTATGGAGGCTTTAGCCATGCTTCAGAGCCTTGATGAGGAAGAATCCGACGGAGGAGCAGGTTCAGAGAGTGATGTCTCTTGGTGTTTGGAAGAAGCTTCATCTAGCTCTGAAAGTGATTCAGAAATCATTACAGAGGTGTCTCCTAGCAAAAAAAAAACTACTGGAAACATCAAATTCTACACTTGCTGACACCCCTTCTGCTAAATTTCAAGGTATGCGGCCTACAGGAGGACTCCTTATCATCTTATATCAGGCTATTGTTTGCTACAGCAGAGTGCCTTCAGCTGGCTGGCAGTTATCACAGCATTTGTTCATGTTCATAATAGTTATTCAATTTCATTGTTGAGGTCTAATGATGACACTAACCTATTTTGAAAGCAGGATACATTTGTTTTTATTTCACAGAGAAAATGGTTGCAGTTTGAGATTGGAATTGGAATTGCTGAGAAGTTACGTTACATGAATTAAATAAATAAAACACTCAATCTTTATTGTTTAATTTAGTGTCCTGATGTGTTTTTACCTATTCCACCAATTTATTCTTAGATATTTTTAATGATAATCCAAATTATATACAAAAAATGTCTGAGCAGTCAAAATGACTGCTATGGTCATTCTAGTAGTTGCAGAATTCTGGTCGACCGAGTGTTAATGAATGTTGATCTGCTTCAGTATTATTTCACATACATACTGATAAAAATTATGACAACCACGTCACTCATTATGACAACCAATAAGAGTTAGCGGTCTGAGTCACGTGACATTAATAACTCCTCATTGGCCCACGTCCCTTTAAGACTCCTTTAACTTCCGACCCCGGAAGCTAGAGCGAGAAACAAGCTGAACAAGCTAAGAGAAGACGAGAGCGGTTCTGGTCTGACGCTGACCAGACCTCACGTCTCAGCTGTCAACCCCTACACAGCTGACGCTAGTTGCCGGCTCACCCCTGAGACGGTACCTCAGCCCGTCTGAGCCGATGAAACCAGCTTCCCTCTGAGGTCAGACACCTTCAGTCTGACGCTCCGTTATGGGAATACCAGGCCTCGACGCTCCCTGCCAGAGATGGGTTATCTAAGCTCGTATCTACGGACGACACCTGTGGCCTTCGGCGGTCCTCAACCCCCGCAGCCGTCTGATCCTGACCGAGGAGGGAACACCACCTCCACCGTCTCATCCGACTCCAACAGTGACGATCCAGGGAACGCAGTTAAGTAACCACAGCTCTGGTAAACTTAAAGGCCTCTTGATAAAAGCTAACAACTTTAGCTCACTCAAACTAGTTACTGATCCATCCGTAACTAGTTCCCCTCCATCAGAATCCTTAATCTAAATTAAGTAAATCCCTAGTCTCCAAACACCATGAGACTCAGATTGCTAAAACTTATTTAAGATTCAATTCAGAACACCTTACCATCGTGAATGACTTAATGCTGACTACCTGCTAACTACCTCTTTCTTATCTGTGATAATTGTCGTATGTGTTTCTTAATAAAATAATGAAGTCTAATATCTGACTCAGATTTCTATTGTCAATATTAAATACATAATCTACTCACTGTGACATCAGAATCGAACCTAGATATCCCTGTAAACACTAAAAAGGTGATAGTAGCAGAGATTTTTCTCCGTGTAAAACTTACAAAACCTAGTAGTGAAACTACAGAAGTATGTGCCAATTATAAACCATAAAAATAGAGTTTATAAACGCTACACCACTGTTCTCAAAGGTGAAACTGTCTTTTCTCATAAATCAAGCAGAGGTTAAAGGTCAGGGTTAGCAACAGAACTGTGCCCTAGCTCTCAACCCATCTCCTCCCAGGTGTCCCGATTAAAAAAATGCAGCATGAATTTTACATTTAGACCAGGAGTCCAAACTTCCAAACCACCACCAACAACATAAACATCTGTTTTTCGCCCAGCTTGTACCGAACACTGATCTTGACCTCGCTAATAGTTTGTTTGCATCACTTTTAGCTTCACAGTTGTATTGAACCTTATTCTCATCTCATTGTGTTTGATTACCTTGTTACATCATTTTTTCCACGCAGAGCGTGAAGTATTAAAACTACAGAGAGAAATCTTCTCAGCTCATCACAGAGATCCTCAACAGATCTGGTCTCCGTGGCGTCTAATCCACACGTGAAAATGATGTCTCGTCTCAAACTCCCTGAGCGGCTGCTTCACGGTTTGAGTCAGATGAATCCTGACTGTATGCCTGAGCCATCAGGAAAGGGGAAAAAACCATTCATTTATTTAGTTATTTAATATATTCAGGCAATAAGTCTGAATTGTATAAATTAAAAATGTGAAAATGTCTCTATTTGACCTTTTAGGCATTATTTAGGCACTATTGTTTTTGAAGGATTTTAATAATCCATCACAGTGATCATGTTAAAATGATTTATTATTACTGTTTAAATTGAGTGCAACTGTTTATGAATACATTTAAACATGACGTTTCTCCTTTATTTTTGCAGGTTCTATTAACACATTAGACAGTTCCTTTTGTAACAAAGAACTTTTTTTGCATACCAAAAATAAAAAAAATCTTTCAATTGTTTTGCATAATTTGATATGATTGATTAAAGAACTGAAAGCCATAGGTATAATAACTTGTTAGAGTTTAAATGCTATATTTGTTCATTTAGATTTTAATTGTTTCATTCCTTAATTTGACTAAAGGAATACAAACGCTATCAAAACTGATGTCTGTTTAATGCATTATGCACTTCCTGGAATAAATCAAAATGCCCTAAATGCTCTATTGTTGTTCATTTGTACCTCTTGTTAAAAAACGTATTTCATTACAAGGATTTTCAGAGGTTTGCAGCAACATCTAAAGAAGTGAAGCAATCAGATGGCCAATAGCTCCCTGAAGGTTGGAGAAAGTTTCTCAGCAATAAATTATTTTCAGTGAACTGGACCACAAACACAGGAAGCCACAGCGTAAGCACACCATTCACAGACTAGTATATTAAGCAACAGCTTTAAAAACACAAGTGTGGCAATATCAATGCAGGCAGAGTCCTGTAATTGGGCTCTGTGGGCTGAGCTATTTGTTTATGTTCGTCCATTAAGTTCACACATGTTCTACAAGCTGCACAAATTGTGTAGTAGCTGATACAACATTTGGTGACCGGGTTGTAGCGAGGTCGGTCCCTGTAATTGAGAGAACTCTGCTTTAGTCCTATTTAAAGTCTATAGAACCGACCGTACAGTTCTCGTGGGACTTCTGGAACTCCAGGAAGCTGGATAGAAAGTTTAAATGCTAAATTGCACTTTGAGCCCAGATGTACATTATCTGCTGACTGTCCTAATCCCTGTACATCCATAACATGATACAAGACTGTCCCACAATGCACCTAACGCCACTTCCATCACCAGAGGCGATCCAGCCAAAAAGCTGCAAGCAGTTCGAAAGTTATCTTCATGCAACATGGAGCAGTGTGTTGCAGCGATAATGATGATGGAATAGGGTTGAATCTGAAACTCTGCAGATTTTTTTTTCTTGTACCAAGATTCACATTTACAGCTATGCCTGTGTGTGCTGAATCAAACTTAATGCATGCCCTTTTTAATGTAGCAGCATCTTTAAAATGCTGCAGAAGCATCAGAGTTTCACAGAAAGACTCATGAAATCAGGCTAAATTATTTTATGAAATGAACATATTCTTAGAAACCTGAACGATAGCAAGTTCTTGCCAACGGTCACAATGTGCATCTTAATAAAAATCATTTACCTTGTTTCTGTTTTAAATGTCAAGCATTTGTCAGTCCCAAGTTGTAAATTAAAGCAGTCAAATTTATAGCCAAAAGCCCCAAAATTATTTTCACATACACATTTTATTTTGCATCAAGGTATTGAAAAAAAGCAAGTACCTACTGTATGTGGCTGTGTATTCCTGAGGGCAAAAACCAATCTGTCATGTAAAGATCGTGAACAAGAAAAACAATCAGAACAGAACCATCTGAACAGGGTTGAAGGCATTTCATTCTGAATCTCATTGCTGATCTGCTGCATTTTTTTAGCTTTACAAAACATCTTTGAATATGGCTGCCAATAAAGCCTTTTTTTTCCTAAATAGTTGAGAAAAATCATGTAAAATCACAACCATTTGTCAGTCCTGGAGGAAATGAAGAAAGGCATATATGTTTAGCTCTGTTAAATATTGCATCTTTTTGGTCTGCAGGTGAATTTAGGTCACTTTAATGCAACTGTCTCTGCCCCTTTAGTATAATGCATGGGCCACCAAGTCACTTTTATCTCCTCAGATCACTTTACTGTCATATTGTTTTCTGGATATTGCACATCACCATGATCTAACTGGAAAAGAAAGAAGATATATTATTTATTAGGATATTCTCTTTCTGAACGGCAGAAACGTAGCTGTTGTTTTACAGTTTTGCTTTGGATCTCAAAGTTAATGCCTTTTCTGCCATTGTTGCTGTAATGTAGAATAGGATTCATTGCAATAAATATGAAAAACAGTTGGTTATTTTTGGCAAATTAGTACCAAGTGTCTGTCAGCATTTCCCCAAAGCAATTACAGCACAGCCAGATATATATCCTCTGATTCTGTTCACTTTAATACAGGTGCCCCCTCCTTGTCGTTATGATTCCACTCCTCAGCTTAGCTGACAATGAGTTTGTGCTTATTTTCACCAAAACGCTCTGTGCAAAATACAACAATACAGTAGCTTCATTAAAATAAGCTAACAGTTTGAGCATTAATGCAAAAGAAAAAGAAAATTCACAGTAATAAATCACAAAAGAGACAATGTTGGGTTTGGCTTGCATAGCAAAGCAAAAGAAGGACATTAAAAAACATAT
Organism: Callopanchax toddi; assembly: GCA_006937965.1. NCBI lineage: Eukaryota > Metazoa > Chordata > Actinopteri > Cyprinodontiformes > Nothobranchiidae > Callopanchax > Callopanchax toddi. The sequence continues at coordinate 2,455,334 of SSNR01000044.1, read as the reverse complement.
TTACAAATTATGCAAGTCCCTTTTTCAACAAGTCATTTTTGTAGTGTTTTTCTCCACTGTGTGAATCACTGTACACCATCCATGTGACAGAAAACAGAAGCGGACATATAACATATTGTTTACTGTTTTTTTTCCAAGAAGGGGGATGAAAATAACACTGTGAGGGAGGTGTCTGTGTCTGTACATGACATTTACAGCTCTGCTTTTCATTTCGCACGCTTTCGCCTCTTCCTCCTGTCTGTGTCCTCTCCATCTTCCAAACATCACTCTTGTGAAGAGAAAATCTCATAGCGCTTTATAGCAAAGGTGTCCAGGGACATACCGCGACCGCAGGGAGCGATGTTTCATGTCGACTCTGAAAAGAAACCAGGATGACGGAGCGTAAATAAAAAACAGTGATAGAAAGGATTTGAAATTTCTACCTTGTTTGGATTTGTTTTATGGAAAGACAGTATATGTTTCCTGTTTCAACTCAGAAGTTAAAGTGCTGTTAGTCATATAAGACACTTTGATAGCACTGCATTCCATGGAGGGACACATTTCATGTTGTCATTCAGTTTGTCCTTTTCTCCATCTTCAGATTTAAAACAAATATGTGACCTTTTTGGTTTAAACGGTCTAAGAATGGTCAGTTTATTTCAATCAGGCATGATACAGTACAAGATTTTTTTTTTACCTTGACATGTCAACATCCTCACTGAGTGTTGTTATTGTTAGATTTACCAGTTTGGCCACGCCCACCACTGCTGTATTGTCTCTGGAGGAGGGAATCCCAGGTGTGAGACCTGGTAGGCCCCTATCATTCTAGTTATCCATTGGGACACTTCCTGATCTCGATGGTCTCTTTTATTCAGCATTTTAATCTCATTCCCTGGTCCTCCTATTGTCCTAGACCATAATGTGTTTAAAGATGTTTACCTGATTAGCTTTTCCCTTTGCTCTTATCATGAGGCATCCTTTGAGAGCAGGAAATGAGACCAATAGACATATAACCAGGACAAGGGGCCCTATACCTGGGATTCCCTCCTCCAGAGACAATCAGACAGTGGTGGGTGTGACCAACGTGGCACCTGGTTGGCCCTGCCCACAGGGAATAACAGCTTTTCAAGATGTTGTCAGGGCTTTGTGGCAAAAAGGATACAAAACAAACAGGATGAAGGAAAATCATTTGATATGGACTGAAAAGGACTTTAATAAATGAAAGCAAAGGCTGACAAGGTAGCAAAAATAATAAAACACTAACCTCTGGGATAAAATCACTGGGTCACAATAGGAGTGATGACAGCTAGAACAGGTGACAACAAAACAATCTGACTGAATGAAACCAAGTGTTTAAATATACTGGGATGGTGATTACTGGAACTGGGAATAGGTGAGTTTAACCAACAGAATGAGAAACGGCTGGGAAGGTATATGGCTGAGGTGACACAGGAAATAAGACTAACACAACTCAAAGATGATAACACATGTCACACCAACACCTGCTGACTCTTCTGAAGAAAACTGAACTTGACGGTTGAAATTTCAAGGAAAAAACATTGTCATTTTTCATGTTTAAGCAAGATAACCTGACAATATTTGGGGCAAAAGACATAATTGATTGAACAATGTTTAAAAAAAACTAATAATTACAGAATGGAAGCAACATTATTCTAGGGGAAGAGCAATTTTCTCTTTGCTGTCTCACCACAAAAACATCTTTGTTTTTCCTGATGATCATTATGAAATCCTTCAGTTTTTGAATTGCTTATTATAGATGAGGTCATTTTTGGTCCTCACCCATGAACCCTGCTCCCACAGAAAAGTCTCTACTATGATAAAGACCACTGACAAATGATACCTCTGTGCATCTTTATATCAGCTGATATTAAATGTGCTAAGAGGTTTGGGAAAAATTATTTGTGTTTATGTCTTCCTCTACTTTGGGGTGTATTGAGATCTAAAGCCAACACTGTCAAATAACTGCACAAATACAGCTCTGTGCAACAGGTGTGATCATGCAAACAGCAGCAGACTTTAGACCTTGAAGACATAAATAATGGTTTTCTTCAAATATGAGCGCTTAGGGTTGAACTTTGATGGATACAAAACAGCATCCCTCAGTCAGATGTGAGCTCAATTTTAATTTAAATTAACAATGAAATTCAGAGTTTTAGATATGGATAAAATGCACATTCAAAGCAAAGAGCCAAACAGAATTATGCAAAAAATAAACACAATTCTAAAGAGTTCATATTAAAAATATTAAACTATTTATTGTTATATTTTAGGTAAAACATTGTTGCTGTTTACCTAAATAGATGCAGGTTTTGCCTTTTTGGATCAACCCACTGTATTGAATGCACACTAATACACCCTCATAAGAGCTGCGACTTACAGTGCTCCCTGTTGTCTGTGCCGTTAGTAGAAAGATGGCCGTTGTGGGAGAGATCTGTGCCATGTCTCTTGTGGGAACCCCTACTGAGGGTGGCCCTGCCCGATGATGTCGTGCCACTCCAGGAAGCCATATGCTGTCTCTCTAGTGTCGACACGGTTACCATGCACTCCTCTGAGGGGTCTGAGGCTGCAGCTGCCCACGAGCTGTTCATATGGGGACCCATGCCGTGGAGAGTCTTCGTGACCGGTGTTTGGGCTGTTGGGTGGATTGTTGATGAGAGTAGTTATAACACCATGACATATTATGTAACCTAGTTGGCCCTGCTAATTGAATGTGCTATAAAACAGGAACATTTGTCTGGGAATGCTGCAGTTCAAACTTACAGTCTGATTTGGTGTCTCTTCGCCTGGGAAGAGTTCCAACCTTCTCAGTCTGAGAGCTGTGGCCAGTGAGTGGTGCCCTCTTGTGTCCGAGGCTGTGAGAACTACGTGCACCATGGTCTGCTGTGCCAAAGCTGTCGGAGTGACAGTGGTGGGAGGCTTTGCCTGTAAAGAATGAAATAAACCAGATAGTAATGATTCATTGACTCATCGAATCATTTGAAAACAAAAGCTGACCCGAGCACTTTGGATTGGACAAAAACCTTCAAGATAGTAAGAAACAGTCGGAATACGGTAAGTCAGAAATCAGATTATATACATGCTATGAATATATTTAAACATAAGATCTCTCACATGACTTAATCCCAGAAGATTTTGCAAAAATAAGATTATTACTGATTGCTTTGATTAAAAAAGCTTAAGATTTTTTCTGTTGCAGAAATGTATCTGATGTAATATGAAAAATTAAAGAAACATACCCAATGGAAGGTTGTATTAATAAATGTGACATTTAAATAAAGATTCTTCAATATGTGACTCTGAAGAAACTCTCTCTGTCTGCATCAATGTGCTTCTAAAGTTTTAACTCCCAATGTGTGACAGTAAAATATGAACTAATACCACGTTTGCATTACTAATGCTTGTAAATATTTATAGGTTTGCCCTGCAATGGCTTATTAAAAGTACTAAAATCCACATACTCTCAATGCACCTGTCAACTGTAACTTATCAAATAATGGGGTCTAAAAATGGTACAGTTCTGTCCCTGTGGGAGAAGCCATCAAGTTCCCAAGTTCTAAAGAACAGCTTTCAGACAGAAACCTATTTATAAATGCACCAAATCTTAAAATATAATGCTATGGCTTCTATCAAAGAGGGATTGCATCTAACTTTTATTAGATGGTCACAAATTCTCTTGGAAAGGAACACTTGATGTCTAAAGCTGGGAGGCTGAAATAAGAATATCTGGATATTCATGAATGTATAAAATCCTCACTAAGTATAGTTTCTGAGTAACCTTTAGCTGTCAGTGTCTGTCTCTTCTCCTTCCCTTTTTTTCTTTTGTCTGTGTGTGTTGTCAGAAAACTACCTCATAAATCACTGCATGGAGATTAATGAAACTTTCAAATAGTCTTAATTGGATGGAATAACTTTTGGAGTCAACAATAATAAATATTACCTCCTTAACATATGGAAACATTAGCAAAACAAAACAGTCTAAAACTCATCCAGCTTCATAGATATTGAACTAAATTTGCTGAGTCAAACTCCAAGCCCAGGCTGATTTATCAAGATCAAGACAACCATTAACCATCAGTTTGTTTTTTTTGCTAAATATCTCATGAACCATTGGATGCATTTTAATTTATCTCACAGAAAGTAACCAACGGATCAATGCTAATGGGTGGGGTTAATCCAAATGAAGATGGTGACCACAGCTAACCTTAAACAATCTTAGGAAAGACAAAAATGAACAAATCTCGGATACTGAGCTAATGTTTGGTGTGCTTTTAGTTGAACATTATCCTCCAATACACATCTCACAATGTATTTGGTTAAAGATTTACCATTAAATGTTGTTTCTTAGGAAAACGTGAACCACTAGATGGATTTTATTAAAACCATCTGCTAGTCTTTGTTGGATGTGTGACTATCACCTATTAGCTTTTGGCGTTGACCCCATATAGGACAGCTTTCACAACTAATTTACTTTAGGAAGCAAAAATATTTAATTTTACATATTGAGCTACAATTTCATGTGGTGGTAGCTGTGATTAATCAGTAAAAGTGCTCATAGACACGATCTCATGTCAGATTTAAAATGGAATTGTGCACATTATTTTCAAGATTTGACCCAAATGGCTGTAAGACAAAAACGTTAGCTTGTACATTATGAATCTATATATATATAACATAAATCATACCTGAGCTGTCAAGGCTGTCCACACTGTGACCAGGTGTGTATTCAAAGCCACACAAGTTCTTTGACACCACAGCATATCTTTCATCTTCCACTTCCTCTTCATCCTCCTCTTCTTCAGAAAGGAGACTGGCTCCCAAATCCGAGCCCAGAGTACTAGACATGAAGTCCATCGGAGTGCTGGACACATTTGGACTGCTCTTCATATGCCTAATGAGATGTGGGTAAACAGTATGTATTAATGAACAAAGTAACTTTCCCAAATATCCATACAATTTAGATAATGAGCTAAACATATTCTAAAAAAATAAACATTTAAATGCAGAATCAGTGGACATTCAAAAGCTCAAAGAAGCAATGTGCAAAGAGTGTGAATGCCTGCAGTGATTTTCACTGATTGCTTTCTCGGCGCTGGTGTGTGTTGTGCTAACACAATGGAGTTGTAATTGGACTGGATAAAGGATATCTGCTTGGGCAGGGGCTGTCAGCAACATGCCTGTTATCTCCCGCACAGCTGTCCTCCATGATGGCTGGCATCCCACCGTAGAGGAGATGCATGCATAATTACCAACTCTATTTACTGATGTCAGAACAGCGTGTAAGACTAAACCCAGTCATTACCCCCCAACACGTGTTGGCCCCGGACTTATCGAGTTCTCCAATGCTCCATCGAAGGTGTAATCAATGAAGAGATGTTTTTATCGCTCGCAAAACATATGGACCAAAGGTTTGGGCTGACACGTCTAAATACCAGCATTGATATTCCAAACCCAAACTATCAGAGGAATAAAATGAATAAAATTACAGGTATCTATGCAACTGTGCAGAGCAAACACATTTCAAGGAAATTGCAGGGGCCTTTTTAGAGTTAGAAGATTTTTTTTAATAAGCAGAGGAGATAAAGAAGATGCATTTTAAAATGTAGTGAAATGGGGCTATTAAAGATCCTCACCACGCCTGCTTGGCCACTTCATATTGGTAAGCTCTGGTGAGTTCGTCTAAGTGGGCTTGCAAAATGGATTGCATTTCTTCATGGTGGGCAGAGCTGAGGGAGGAGGATGAGGGCTGGTTGAAGGGAGCTGCTGCTGGCGAGGATGATCTTCCTCTCAAGGGTGGCGTGGGACCTCTCTCCTCCTCTACCTCACTGTCCAAATTCTGGTGGCGGTAGGTTTGGACGGACATGGACGGGGCCCAACTATTACATGAAGAAAAATGAAACTTGTAAGATATTAAAACGGAACTTTTGTTGTACATGTTTGAAAGATTGAGTGAAACTTACCTTCCTTTGTGGTTTTCCTGGGGGTAACAGTCGAGGTCGACCTCAGTTCCCGGGAGAGGGTTCATCGGTGGTGGAGGGAGGGGCACGTTAGCCCAACACGTACCATTTGATTTAGAGCTCTTTGTTCCCCCCTTGATCTTCTTTTTCTTTGCAACTTTTGCACCTAGGGGGAGATAAAGACAAAGATCTTTATAGTCTTCTCACCAGAGCAGTTCTACACTAGATTTACAAGCACATACAGCTCTGCTTTGAAAGCTATCCTTTATCTTTTAATGCTACCATCATTTTCAAATCTGTCTGCCACATAAGGTTCCTTATTTCTTGTGTGCTGTCAGCATACCAAAACATTTTCTAAATGTTGACATTTCTTAAAGATGCATTCAAACCTGCGGCAAATCATTTTAAGACACCACCATACAGCTTACGTCCCTTATCTTCTGGCGAGCGTGACATTTAGCTGAGCACGCAGCCTTATTGTACTACAAAAGTGCAGGCCGATATGCCTCCGCGACTTTACAAATTGTATATCTGCTAAATAAATAACTCGGAACACTGAGGGATTTTCTGCCATCACTAATCAAATTAAGCCACAGGAATGCGTCACAATTGCGTGACATTTCTGGGCTAGATGAGCTCTCAGGGTAGAGCTGTGATGAAGATAGAAGAGTAATTAGGAACATTGTCCTAAGGGTCCATTTTAGTGAATATGTAAAGAAATTCCTTTTTTTCTCATTTCCCCCCAAGTTTAGATTATAGTTATTTCTCTAAGTGGGAATAAAAAGTGCTTCAAAGATTTTGAAACAACAATGCAGACTTAATAAATTGTATAAACATGGCTCCTACCACCACCAGGACGTCTGTCTGTTAGGGAGTAGCCCATGTTTGCCATTTCCTGATGGGCTTGTAGAGAAGCCTTCCAGCGAGGGTCAGGCCTGTCCACGGCCAGCTCATGGAAGCTGTTGGACTGGAGGATCTGAGTGGTGGCATAGGGGGTGGGCTGACCCCGCGCTGGGCTGCTGTAGCCGCCTTTCCCCATGAAGTCAATACTGCTGTAGATGGCCCCATCAGACAGCATGGTGCCCGTTTTCTCCACTGCTGCAGACGGTAAAACATCTGAGACAAAAGTAGGATGGAGACAAAGTGAGTAAAGGCATCATGGAGAGATAAGTTGACACAAAGTTAACAATCTTTAAGGTCATTAACATCCCCTGCTGCTCTGGCACTCTGCATTAGTTAACTACAGGTTCAAAATGGAGTTGATATAAATGAAAGTGATTATCAACAACCATAATTAGCATGCACCACTCTGTGGGAGCCTGGTGGAGTGTTCACGAGAGGCGATATTCAAACAGCGCTAACCTTCGGCTCTACTGTCTGCCACATTAAAAGCCTGCAGCTCACCAGCTTAAAACATGACATTAAAACACAAATTGAAGCCATAAATGTGGACTGTTAGTCTCATGCAACCTTAGAAAATGCACAATGGCAGCAAAAGATGGGTAAAAACATATCCAAATAGCACAAATTTAAGCTAAATATCAAGCTTGTCAAATCAAATTAGTGAACTGTAACCCTCAGGAGGCGGTTTTTAATTTGGGTGCTTGTGCTTGGCATTGTGTGTTCGTGCTTCTGTCATGTGTGCTGTCACCATGCTTCCTAAAGGATGAACATCAAAACTGTCCAACAAGGCATTGCTAAACCCGTATTTCTCCTCACCCAGTCCTGGTGGGGTTTCTTACCTCCTCGGCCAAAGCTGTCGTCCTTTGGACTCCCTAAGCCTCCGTTGGCTGGGAGGCTCGTGGAAGGCCAGGAATCAGCCAGCCAGGGAAGACCCTGATCGCCTGCTTTCAACAGCCCCGGACGGCTAGGGAGGGTGAGAGGGTGGGAGACAAGGAAGCAGTGACATTGTTAAATACACCCCCTCCGTAACGGTATTGCTCATTTTCTTCCTGCTGCATCAACAACAAATTGATGCAAAATCTCATTCAGCATATTCTCGCCTGTGGAGCAGCCCGGCACACGAACAACAATAAACAACAGAGAGACATAAAATGGCAAGTCTATAAATCAGAACCCCACCTAAACCCCCCGCCCTCCACCCCTCCTCCAAACCTACCCCCCCACTCCCACCTCGAGGAACAAGGCAGGTCTAAACACACACTAAATCCACTTTAGAGCCTTAGCACAACAGAAATTTACATTTTAAATTGAGAATCATGGACAGCCTCTGGCAGATCAGCAACACTGGAGTGCTGTCACCATGGCAACAGAGCCAGCAAAAGCCCATTAGGTGGTTTAGAAAAGCTAGCATGTCATTTCTTTCCCTCTTCTTTCTCTCTCTTTTTGTGAAATAGAACAGTTGTGAACGCTTGCTTTGACTTGGAGGTAGGAAAGTTGTGGGCAGCAATTCGGCAATAGGGGAAAGACAATTAACACCCTTTTGAGATTATCTGCTGTAAAAACGGCGAGGAATTTTAATGCGTGCACATGCAGTAAACAGATCCGGTTTGCATGTTTAATGTGCAGCTTTCCATAGGAATTTCTTTTGCTAAAAGCCAATGATGGGATGCAGAGGATACGACAACAACGTAATGAGCACAGAAAAATACAGCATCAGCAGATGGTTTTTGTCTGCACAAATTGAGGGTGGAGAATTGATTGTGCTGAAAGTTTTACTTCTTTTTGGAATGTTTTGTGCAAAACAAATGAAAGAGGCAACATGGAGAAGACGCATTGAGAGGATGCAAAGGAAGGTTTAATTTACGGTGCTTTTAGTTGTTTAAACATTCCACCAAGTGGCATCTGAAGGTCCAACTCTCTCTGATCTGAATGACCCACCCAAGTCTATGTGCTTTCTCTGGTACAGAGCTTCGTTCAACCAGCACATTCATCACCTCTCCTCTTCTCCTGCGACCTCTCACTCTGCCAGCAACCTCAGACGAACCGAGAGATCGAGCCCGTGAATAAAACAGCTGCCCACCTGCATTAATTGCTAGCACTCACTTCAAAGGAGTGATTAATGATTTCATCAAGTGAACACCAGTGCAAAATCATACACCGATACAGTGTGAATAAGCAGGGAAAAACGGGTATGCAAATTCCATTCACCACGAGAGAACTCTTTATTTAGGGGTTTGACAATAGAGAGTACTCTGCACAGTGTGGTGCTGAAATATCAGCGGGAAAGATTTGGCTGCAAGACCTCTTGGTTTTTATGAGTTGAATCCTCACCTTCCGTTTCGGATCAGGCCTCTGTCTCTTTGGAATGTAACTTGTGGAAAAAGGAGACAAAGCAGACAGGAATGAAACCACAGCACTGTCTGATCATTTTACATTTTTGTTAGGTGAATTTGTGGAAACATACCTGCTCGAGTAAAAGTGAAGGACTGAACTGCATTTCAAAAAGACAAGAGAGGGAAAAAAAGACAAGTCATGAATTGAAAGCAGTGGAGACATAAGGTGTAGTTTAGTGCCCCCTAGTGGCTGGTTGCAGTTTATGTTTAAGGTCCGGTATTTATTTATTTAAGGTATTTATCTCTCGTTTATTGTTTAGTTCTGTATTTTATATGAGAACCTTTCATTCTGTTTTTACAGCTTTTTATTGCTTTTACTGCAGTTTCTCTTTGTGTACATGTGCATTTGTGTGTGAGTGTGTGTGTGCATGTATGCTTGCATGTGTGAGTGAATTAATGGTTTTAAATGTGCATTTTAATCCTTACATGTATAAGTATGTGCAGATATGTTGACGAGTGTTCATATATATTATGATAGTTTATTTTATGTTGTGTTTTATCTGCTGTAAAGCACATTGTGTTGCTGGGCAGGAAATGTGATTTTTAGATAAAGTTTGATTTGATTTGAACATTTGTTTGAGGTATCTTTTCAGCTTTTACCATGCTGCTGCATGATCAAATGTTTATTTTTCTTATATGTTTAAAAATAATAAAATTTTTGGTACTTGATGCATTATGTGCTGATGGTTCAATCACTACAAAAAAGCTCCAGCTGACTGAGACTGAATATTGTGATTTGTAAAGGCCAAAGAAGCAATGATTGTTTTAATGTTTCCTCTAAAAAATCAAGTTAGCTGTAAAACAAAATCTAACAATGTTAGCATTTCATGAAAATACTGTCTCAAACTAATTAAAAACAAAGGGAAAAAAATCACATGAATTGATATTTTTAAATGAATTTACACAATGAAATCCAACGTTTTCAAACTGTAAACAGGATGTTTTGGAATGAAGTTCACACTTCACTAATTGTTCTCTAGAGAGAGGATCACAAATCCCAATTAAAGTGTTGCTCTCTCCCATCAAATGACTGGACTGACAGCTGCAGCCACTTTATAATAAATGCAAACAGCCACAGGCTTGGCTAGTGGCATGTTAAGAGAATATTCTATACCAAAACCTAGATGAACCTCATGTTAATAGGCAAACATCACCAGCCGTGGTCTGATAATGGAAGGGGATGTTAAATTACTTATCTCGCATGAATGTATTAGTGTTGAGGTGTGCTGCTGATGGAACTCGGCACAGCTGATGCACATCACTGCACAGTGAATTAAAGTAAATAGAGCCTATTTCCATCTGTGCTGAATATATTTTTTCTTTGTTCTGCATTTTAGGCACCACGAATGGAGTCACATCTGTGACGACATCAGCTTCGGTTGAGGGGTGGCGATAGACCTACTGCGCTCTGATATCTTTTGCTGATTTAGAAGCATGTGGATTAATTTATTTTTTTTTATCTTACCTGCATAGTTGCTGAGACCCTTCCTTTTTTTCCTCCTCCAGTACAGCCAAGCACTGAAGCCCATGAGGACAATCCAGCAGGCTCCTCCCAAACCGGCAATGAAGGCTGGCTGCTTCACCACGTCTGAGATGCTGTTATTGCCCTCCGATCCTGTCATCACATCCTTCAGCTCTCCACCTAAAGGCAGCGCAATTATACAAGCAAAAAGACAGGAATAGCTAAATGTCAGTTTATGCCTGTGTGATAAGAAATGCATAACTAAACTGACTGAATTCTAACTCTGTATATATAAAAAAAACACATTAGGCTTCTTATTATAGAGGACAACATGGTTTCAACGCAATAAAAATCATTTAAAAAACTAGTGCAGGACTGTTTTTAAAGTAAAATAGTAAATGTGATGAAACACATGATTTACAACTAGAGAAGATTACATTTATGATTATATTCTGGTCCAGGTCAAGATGTACTTTTCTCTGATTGAGTGTCTCTGTTCTGACAAGGCTGGCATGTTTGTATGAGTACCGAGGAACTCTGACTCATGTATAAACATTTTATTTCTCACCTTCTCACACATTCTAGCTTCTGCTATGTCTCACTTCTTGGGAAAAGTACCTGCATGACAACTTTCTTTCTTTTAAACTTACTAATAAATCCTAAATTGGGCAATATAGACTCAAAATTACATCATATTTTAAGAAAACATGTTCGAACAAAAAGAAAAAGTAGCTTTTTATTAGTGACTGCAGCAGTATTTATTAGTACAAACAAGGCTTATTATGCAGCCTTTATTTTCTATGATCTATGGTGCACAATGAATCTATTGCTACAACCTTCCACACAATATGCTGTCACCTAAAAATTTATTGTGCACACTAAGTGATGTCAGAACATTTATTTCATGATAGGAAGCGTTTTTAATCACAAATGATATTTCGATTTAAATCAACATGCCGGTATGATACTGTGGTTCACAGCTCTTTAAACATCGAGACACACGGGGCATAAACGAGGAAAAAAAAGAAAGTGAAAATAAAAAATAAATAAACAGCATCAGTGCATCCAATATAGACTTAATCAATTCAGCAGTGCACTTATCAAGTTGAGCTGCAAGACATGAGATTGACAGAGCAGCTCCGACAGAGTTTGATTTTCTGTTGCGGCTACTGTGCTGTGAAATTAGATTCACAGTCTCCAGCAGGAACAGCCCCACCCCCACACCCCCTTTATTCTCCGTCAACACCACCACCACCCCCCATCATTAAGCTTCAGTCCACAGGCCTGCTTCCCCTTTTCTGTGTGTTAAGGGTGTTATTATATATCAGTCAAAAGTCACAGATGAAGAGCATCTGGCCCGGGCTGCCATATTGATTCTGGGCTTATACACTGAGAATTTTTTGGCTATTTCATAAGATGTGATGGGCTGATAAGCTCCTACAAAAACACTGCCTTCTACGTTAGCACCAGCTGCCCATATAGTGAAGAGGATTATTGATACAGCTAACAGTACTTGGCACAGTGTTACCAGACACTACACTTAATGAATCACTATTGATTTCTCGACAGACGTCTGCATTGTAAAGCGCAATCTTCTTTCTTCTGGTGCGATAAATTGCAAAATCATTTTCCCAGACTTGCCATAGAGACCTTGCTACCCCATTACCAGGTCATTTCATTTGACCCCCACCAAGGTTTGGAGTGCAGGTGGATTACCCAGAATGATGAGCTGGGGTTTACTCTTCACCCCCACCCCTACGCTGGTGCCTGCAGCCACCTCCACGCGGTACTGCACTCCGGTCTGCAGACCCCCGACTACAACTGAACGGATGGTTGCGTCCACTGACTTGTTGACGTGAAAGCGGGTGTCGTTGGCCAAACACCAGATCTGACAACGACAGACACAGCAGAGAAGATTCAGAGTGTTGTTTTATACATGAGTCAAATCTGCAGTCTGAGGGGTATTTTGGAGGCTGAGCCTACCTTGTACTCCTGGATGATGCCGTTCTGTTGGTCGGAGGGAGGGGGGTCCCATGACACGCTGATGGATGTGCTGTTATGACTTCCCACTGTCAACACTGTCACTTGCTGCGGAGGTGCGCTGGGTGCTAATGGGGATTATAGAGGGGTCAAAAAATGGTTTACACAAGATATACATCAGAAAAAGATTGAACTGATTTAGCATTTTGTTAAAACACAAAAGGAAGCAGCTCATATTTCGCCCTCATCTTGTCAAAATGGGATTTGCCTTTTCAATTTGTACTCATACAGCAAGCCTCAAAACAAGGTATTTACGATGCTACAACAACAGATGGGGTGTAGAGAACTTCATCTCACTGCCCTTACAATTCCAGTAACTTAACAGCATCCTGAGATACGCAGGCCAAGCAGCTGACGTCCAAACTGTGCAGATTTAATTGCAAGAAAGACAACCATTCCAAGCAGATCAGCAAGTTTAGATATGAGTGCAAGTTCCTTTGCCAAGTGGAAAAATGAGATGGTTTGTTGCCATAAATGTGCTATAGGTGCCAAAAACAGACTTTTGTGTTATTAAGTTTGCTTTAGCTCCATAAGATTAAAGCGACTACAGGCAGGAAGGGGTAAACGTCAGCTAAACAAACCATCTCCTCCATGTAGCTTCAGATAACTCCCATAAAAACATGTCATTATGTTCTGAGTGGATAAAGGAGCTCCTCTGACCCCGATTAAGAGGCCATAAAATAATAATGCTTACTGCAGTATATCCTGCATAGCATGCAAGGCAGGGAATTTAAAGCAGGGTGGAGAGGACAAAGCAGGTGAGGTATTTTCTTGGCCGGACGGCAGCTGTGGGTTAAAACGAACAGATGGACCCGGTTCTGTAAACGGTCAACGAAAAGCACAAACATGTGCAGAGTGTCACACAGTGGCATGTAAATATATCATGTTTTATCAGGTAGGATGTAACGAAGCAAGGGTGTATGGAGAGCTCAGCATCTGGCTCGGTTAACACGACGCAAAACAACAGATTTCTTTTAGTTAGATTAGAGGAAAAAAAAACCTTAAGAATGAGGTTCTAAACATAAACAGCATGCCTGCAAAATATCTGACAGCCTGGCAACACAAAGTAATTAAACCAGCCGTTTGAGGTGTCATCTATTTTTATTGCAATTCACAAATCATCTCAACCCATTTTGGAGATATATATATAAATATATATATATAGTCAGCCATTTAGACAGTATTGACTTTCTGAGACAATTACTGTCAGATGAGCTCACACAAATCTCCCGTCCCATTCACTGGAACACTTCTGCTTTTCCTATAAATAACAGATGGGTGACAAATTCTAGAAAATTTCCACATTTACAAGAAAAAGATTCATTAGAGCATACAGAGATACAATACAGCCGGGGATGTTCTCGGTTGATGAAGAGGTTTGATTCAAACATGAACACTATAAAGATCATATACTATGACCTTTTTGAAAACCCAACCACAAAGGGTTTTTGTTAAGTGATGTGTTTTTTCTACTATAATCAAAACACCAAGTAGGGGTCTATATATCATCTATGAATGGTTCTCCATCCCAACCAGCAGGGTTTCACAGATTTGGAGCAATTAGTTGGTGACGTGGAAGAAACTTGTATCTTTTTGTTTTAGTCCTGTTCTGCACTGGTAGTTTAGGCTGGAAATAATGTATTTGTGCCATCATATGTATGTCAGAGTAGATTTACTATACTTTGATACTCCCCCTGTTGTGTAGTTTACTTTATTTATATTTATATATTTTATTTAGCTAATTTGCATATATAATTTAGTGTATGAGTTCATGTGTTTATATGATTTTTTTTTTATTATTAATCTGGATCAGCAAGTGAAAATATTAACCAACATATGGTATGGTGTGATTGTCTGGCTTGTAAGGTTTTAAAGCCATCTATGTTTCTGTTGTGTTTATTTTCAGCAAAAGGAATTTATAACCTTGTACAAATTTTACAACCTATCAGGTATGCTGTGATCTATGGGGGTAACCAGAATACCTGGAGGAAACCTACACATAGATGGGGAGAGCATGCAAAGTCCACAGCCAGGATTTGAACCTGCAACCTTCTTGCTGCGAGGGAATAGTGCTAACAACTGCACCAGCATGCAGCCCTAAGCAGATGTTCACAAAAACCACAGAGGTAGCATATATTCTAGGTTGATTTCATTTATCCACATGATTTTAATCAGAAAGACTGTATTGATTACAGATGAGGGACTGCTGGGATTTGAACACACAATCTTCTGCTTACAAGACAGATGCCTTAACCTCTAAGCTATAGCACCCTGTTACTATAGTTGCATATTAACTATCTGCAGGAGATTATAAAACAGAAAGAAAATTATGATTGGGTATACATACTGTAGGTTAACAATAATTATTTAAAAAACATAAACAATGCTCGAATATTCTTATATACAATATAACAGCAGAGCTTTGACTTTGAAATTAAACAACATGGCAGCAGCTCAGGAACTGCGTTTCTTTGAAACTGCTTTGTTTGTCATCAACTTTTGACAATTTAGATTTGGGATTTTCTTTAAGACGTGAACAGATAGAGGTACTTAAAGCGGCTCTCTGGAGCATTTTTCTCTGTATCAAAGTTTTCTAAATGTTTTAAATGATATTTCAGGTCTAAACTATGATCTATGGGTTGAGTTCCACAACATCTGTCATTCTGATGAAGACCCTCCTTCCTCCTAGAGACCCCTTTCCATTATTTCTTGCCGCCGACATTTTTCAGCCAATGAAATTCAAATTTCTGCATTCTCTCAACATGCACGCGCATCGACCAAACCTGTACAAGTAGGGGGCGCTGTCGTACAGGACGCTCCGTGTGTTTCTCTGCCGTCTCAGCCGTTCACTGAGGACTCACGGCTCATTTCTACTAAAAACCTACCCATTCTCCAGCTAAAGATGGATTTATTTTTATTTTTAAACCTTTCACCTCACAGAATGGTAAGGCTTGACAGGATTATGCGTTTATTTTGGTCAGAAAGTTCATCCAGGGTCGAGTCAAGTTCAGCTTCAGAGTCCAGCAGCAGCTCTCTGCTAACAGAGCTAATATCAGAAGCAGCAGGGACAGAGAGGGCTCATCAGACCCTCGTAGTATTGTTGGAATAAGATTGTTAACTGTGAGTGATTAAACCCTACACATTGAGCTGTACAGTTCATGTCCGAAGTATATGCGCCGCGTGCACGTGCGCACACGCGACCGGACGCGCGTGTCGAGATGTTTTGAGGAGGAGCCTTTGGACGCTAGATTCAAAAACTGCTCTCTTGCTGAAATCCTCCGGAGTGCCGCTTTAAGTCTTTTATTTAAAAAAAGGATATACTGGCTGATTTTCTGATGGGATATGGTAAAAGTTAAATTTACCTGCTGGTTCCAGTTGTTGCTAAACAGCTCTGATTGGTCCTAGCGCTATCCAGTAGCATGTGAAGTTTGATTGCCAACTGCTGATCCCGCCTATCAACCCTATGAATGAGCCATTTCAATGGATTGTGGCTGGACTATATACCCACATATATAGTCAGGCCTGCCAGGCTAGTAAAGTAATACATTTACAAGAAAATCTTCCACAAGTAAAATGTTCAATTTACAAAATAAATAAGGTAAATGTTTTCTGAGATTAAAGCTGTATAATTACAGAAAAGAGCATCATGATACTATCTAAGGTATAGAAATAAACTCAAATACAAAGAAGTCTCAGAGCAACATTTCCTCGCAACTTTCATTACACGCTGATGTGCAAACAGCCATAACTAAACTGTTTTTTTAATTGTATATAATGTGATTTGTTTGTGTTCATGTTGTATTTAAGTATTAAAGCAAATCTATTTAAAATTGAAGTATTAAATCATAAATACAGTTTCATACATTTCCAAACAAAAAACAGGAAAGTGATCAAGGTGACAATTATACTTTTCTCCCCACAAAATGGCTTACCACCTAATGGATCTGATTTAAAACTGCATGTGTTCTAATTGTTGAATGAGAATGCACCATCATGCAATAAACTTCCATTTTCCTTCTGGATGCCATTTCTGTTAAGTTGCTTCAAGCAAACAGATGGAGATTTTCCCATCACTCAAAGATCAGCATCAGAAGACAGGAAGCATTAAGTGTTGTTCTCTATACGTATCAGAAAAAAAAATCCCTCAGGACTACAATATGGCTACAATACCAGTAATGACTCAAGATAACATTACCAGAAATGGTCATAAGAGCAGAAAATGCCAAAGGAGTAAGTCTTGTTCATAAGACTGATGAGCAACCTTGCTGGAGGATTATATAAAACAATGACTGTGTTTTAGTCACTGATTTTAAATAAAAATCATGAAATTTGTCTAATATTCAGCTATACAAAATATATTTTATGTGAAAACTGAAGAAGAAAAACCCATCATCCTTTCTCAGCAAAAACTCACTGAAAGGCTGTAAAGATCATTAGTCTAGATATGATTTCCTTCCTTTCACACAGCAGGGGACATTGCATTTTTATGTGTTACCCTGAGAGATTCTTCAGTAGTGTTTCATGAAAGCAGAACCCCTTCCTAATATATCTTTGAAGACTAACAAGTGACTTTTTTTTTTGTTCTTCTGCAGCTTTGTACATGTGTGCGTTCAGGTACATCAAGCCAATTGTTTCCGTACCATGATGCCTTGTTCTTAGGAGTAAATACAGCATGTGTCCAAGTTGGTGAAAGCCTGTAGCGATGCTGTGTGGTCATTTTAATTGGGCTCCAGTGAGGTTAGCTTCTCTTTCTTTACCAGTTGATACCCCCCCCCCCATCTTAGCTGAGCTCCTTGTTCTTATACTGAGAGGAAAACCAAACTCTGTGATGCTTTCATCATCAAACACAGATGCTCTGGGCAAACTCTTCTTTTTACACATCACTGATCTTCTCACAACTTTGTCCCAGCAAGCTTTTTTTTTTCTTTACAGTTCAAGACATGTGAATGCAGTGAACTATATAATAGGATTGTCTTGTCCACTCAGAGGCAGCAAAGCTCATGTAAAAGAACTGTGATAATTTATTTTTGTACTTAAATAACAGTTTGCATAAGAGCCTCTTGGTCCTAAGACCTGTGTGCCCAATTACAACAAAAACCCAGACAGCATGAGAATAGATCTGTGCTAGTGGCGGTAAAGAAAGAGAAGGAGTCATGTGATGTGACTGAAAGCAGGAGACAAAGGTTGTGAAAAAACTTGGAATTTCATTACAGTTTTATCTGTCAATGATGCGATGATGTCTAATTTACTTGGCGTATTTTAAGAGTATATGTTTAAAATGCCCTATTTTGCATCTCCATTAAAAATATTGAGCTTATTCTGGATAAAAGTTTGGTAAAATTGCAATAAAGTATGGAGTAAGAATTTAGCATACTAGCCTAAACATCTCAGTGTGATAGTGTTTTTTTAAACTTTGTTGTTGCTGGTGTTCACAGGCGGAGTCGTTGTCTTTAGAGGGCAAGAGTGTATATGCTGCAGACTCTTATTGTGAAGGATAAAAGGAAGCTGTGTGAGTCCTGCTCTTGTCTTGAAGCTGCTGCCAGAGAAATGCCTATTTGTCGTTTACCCAGAATACATGTACGCATAAGCTGTGGCTGCATTACATATAGAACATCACATCAAGTGATTTGCATTGCATAAAAAGTATGCCTGCAAAAAAAAAAAAAAAATCATACCAGCAGCAGTGAACAAAGTCTGCAACTGTACCATGTGCATGTTATTAGTACTGCTCCAACACAATATTTGGCTGGAGGTATTCAATCAGGACTCAGGTATCATACTACAATAGGAGGAAATAAATCTGCTCCAAAATCTGTATTTGATATAGTTAATCATAGTATTGATAGACAGAGTGGAAAAGTTGCTGGGGTTATCTAAACTACTTGGCAGACTTCAGCAAACAATTGTCCCATGTGGAGTTCCTAAAGGCTCCATTCCTGAAGCACTATCATTTAATGTCCACATTCTCTCTTTAGATAAGAAGGACACAACTAGAAAAGAAGAATGACAAGTATTGTAACATACTATATCATTTTTGTGATGATGACACACAGCTCTACATGTCTGAGTCAACACATGACCAAAGTCCTTTTTAGTCACTGAGTAGATGTGTCCATGACGTCAATGAGTGGGTGACAGGGAATTTCCTGAAGCTTAAGTGCTGAAAAGATGGAGGTCATTGTTTTAGATGCAAGTCTAGAAATCATCATTCATTTAAATTCAATGCAATCATAAAATATGACCTAAAATTCTACAAGTTCAAAGTCTCTTCTTAAATCTTTATACTGTGATCTGAAAAACATTAGAGTTTCCTGGACACAGGACACAGAAATACTGGTCCATGCTTATATTTTCAGCTGGTTAGATTCCTGTAATGAGCTGGTAAGAAACCATTAGCTGCAGCTCATTCAAAGTAATGCTACCAGAGTCCTGAACACCACCAGGAAAACAGAAAATATATCAGATTCTAAATTACTGAACTGGCTCACCATAGTGAGATAATGAAATGTTGCTATTGGTCAAATCACTGAATGGCCGTTGTTATTAACACATCTCAGTTACTTGTCAGGTAGGAACCATCAGACACTCCAGGTCACCAGAGACAGAGAAGGTAGCATTTAGTTTCTATACCTTTAAACTCTGGAACCAAGCCTAAGATGTACAGAGAATGTTAGTGTCTTTAAGCCAAGGCTAAAAAAACATTGTTTACTGCAGCTGTCTCATCGAGACATACATTACTTAATCAGCTTATTTTATTAGTTTTTAGTTGTTTACATATTTAAAACTGCATTATACTTATTTTTACATAATGCCTACATCCTAATGTAATTGTTTTAACTGTTTTTAATTAATTTAATGTCATATTTATATTAGTCTTCCATGATGTATTACAAAAATAGTACTTTGAGTTTCCCTGTTATGAACAATGTTATACAAGAAAAATAGCTAAATAAGCCTAAACATCTGGATGAAGTGTTTAGATTTAGCATTTCTCTTACTGACTCAGGCTGCTTCACACAATAACTAAATACACTGTATTATTTGGCTCCTTTTAATTGTATTGTTGATCATTTTAATGACCTATTATATTATTTTCTATGTTGTGTAACTTTTTCTATATGTATACAGAACGTCTAGTCAAATATCTCAACATGCTTTAGGCAGAAATGTGAAAGTGAGTCAGAATCTTAAACATTAAAGACATTTCCCCAGCTTGATTTCTTTACATTTTCTCAAACTGACATCATTGGGGGTATGTCCAACTAGCGGCCAGTTACATTTTACTCCTGGATTTACACAATCCCATCTTAAGTCTTGATGGAACGCTTACAGGAAACCTTTACTACTGAGGAAAACACCTTTTTTATAGAGGTAATGAAAGGTTACATTTGGTCGTCAAACGTTATACACAAGAAGAGTTGATAGCTGATCAATTGCTCACACAACAGGACAACCACGATGACACCGAGCCGCGTTACCACCCATAAAGCTCATTGGTAAGCTGGTTAGCGATGGGGGGTCAGATAATGCCGGTCTGCACAGAAACGTGACAGCAGGGTGCGAAGCTCAGCAGAGAATGAGGAGGTTTCTGCCCTCCGTCTCTGCCCACCATCCCTCAGAGGCCATGAGTTGTCACAGAACCCCACTGTGCTGTCTGGGAGACCTGTTTTCACACACAGGGGACGTGGCACTGCAGCAGCAAGCATGTATGTGTGGGAGGGAGTACTTGAAATGCCATTATCCATTACTACTGAGCCATGAAGCCATTTCTAGTGGCAACTAAATATAAAAGTAGGTGGAAACACAACGCAGAAACATCTGCTAATGGATTAATGACTTTATTCCACATCCTCTGTATCATTAAGTATTTTAAAAAAGTGGATTTCTGTTAGAAATGCTGATTAATGCGTCGCTTACCTTCTTCCATGGTGCGTGCCGTCATGGACTCACTGTCTGCACCCTGAAACTCATTGAAGTACGGCCGCACTTTAATCTCATAGACAATGCCTTTCTTCAGACCGGAGAGAGTTACATCCCTCTCAGAGGCAATCCTGACATCCTGGATCTGCCAAGGCCCCGGAGACGGCAGCCCTGAAGTCTGCCGGTACAGAACACGGTAGCCTTGAATGAACTGAGATGTGTTCTCCACCTGCGAGGAAGAGAAAAAGCAGGAGAGGGATGATGATGATGAAGAGGGAGGTGTCAAACATCTGTGTGTGTAAACTGCTTTGGATCAGCATTGTGTTTCCTGTTAGTGGGAATGCATGCTTAGTTAGACACACAATTCAATTAGCAGGAGAGAAAACATCATGTAAGGAGGAGAGGTGTGTTTGTTCTGTTTGCATGGCGTTCCTGAGTACCTCTGCTCAGTTTAGCCTCAAAATATCTAATTAAATTTTTCATTTGTTTCCTTCTGTGTATTTCAAGGAGAGATTACAAAAACTCAATCATAGGAAAGACTTGTTCACAGGAGCAGAAACAGGAAAAAGCTTTTTATAAATTATAAGCTGTGTTTTTTATGTCTTTTCTTGCTTTGGCTATAGAACCAGTCCAGACATGTGAGGTTGGCTTCTAGTTTTATTTTCTTCTTTTCCCTTTTAATTCCTCTAGCTTCAGTCTATATGCTCTGAATAGATGCAAGTGCATGAAGCAAAAACATTTTAAAAAAGTTTAAAAAGTTTCTTTAATGTAGAAACTTGCAGTGATTCATGATTGGGCAAAAATCACATGTTTGTTTATCTATCACTGTGTCAGTCTACACGTGGAGTTATTGCACCCTGATGCCACATATAAAAGAACAAAATTCAAGCAAAAATCTTTGTTCTGCTAATGAGCCACAGCAGCAGATGCTAAAGGTTACTTGCCAAAGAAAATAATTCCCTGGAAAAAGTGTTGACTGCAAACTGCTTTCAGAGGTAGCAGCACATGTGACACCTAATAGTGATGTATTTGTCCTGAACAGAACACATTTAGTCTTGATTTCTGCATAACCTCAAACCAATCTAAATTTATGCAACAGCAGGTGTTCAGACCAGTAATCCATCCTGTTGTAAGCATGTGTGTGCCGGCTAATCCAAAACACAGAGGCATGCCAAGAGCAAAGTTCTCAAAGATGCATGAGCCAGATTTATGTTTGGTTTTTCGGGGTTGTGAAAATAGTTTAACTTTAATGTGAGTACTTACTGTCCATGTGACCTGCACTGAAGTGGAGCTAAGGACCACAGGATTATGCATGTTGACCACGACGTCACCCAGCTCCTTCTGCACACGGCGATGGTCCACTCCTTGGACTGTAGGACTAATGTCTTAGGGGAAAGCAGACATTTCCATGTAGCTCAGAGTATTGATAACTATTGATCTTTAGCATTTTAACTTTAGTTCTTTACCTTGTGTGCGAACCGGCTCAGACATCTGGCTTGGATCTCCCAGCCCCTGAGCATTGACTGCTCTTAGGATAAACAAGTAGACTGTGTTGGGTCGCAGGTCTTTGACTGTAAACTCAGTTGTCTTCACATGATCAGCAACCGTTTGCCAGCTGTTACTGACTGACTGACTGCAAAAAAGCCATGAACAAATCTAATCAGTCAAAAGTTTCATTAAACTGAATGATCTGTTTCTAGGAGACTGGAAGCAAAAAAATTAGGCTTTGGAGTCATGAAATGCCAAAAAGACAGCTGCTATGTTTTACAAAAAAAGGATTCAGTGCAACAATCACAACAAAAGGGGAAAAAAGTATCAGAAAGGCCAAGAATTACTTGTGGCAATCAAATTCTAAATAATACTATCTTTCATTCGCAAACTTTTATGCTTTCTAAGCAATTCCAGAGAGATGCTTGAAACCATCCAGGCTTGTTTGAACTCTCCATCGAGACACACACGTCTGCTACTGCCAGGAAAGTTTGGGTCACTAAATGCTGCTTGTGGCCATAGGTCACAGACATACCCAAAAGCCTCAATGACATAGGAGGACACCGGGGAGCCCCCCTCTGGCCCTGGTTCCCATGACAACGAGATGCTGCTCTTGGTAACATCGGTGACCTCTGGCTTGGAGGGCGGCCCCGGGAGGGCGCTTGAATTGTGTGACATGAAGTCCACAAGGTCAGTGGAGTCTGAGGAAGCAAGAGAGGCTTTTTTTAAAAACCCTGAAAAGCAAAATACATCAAGCAAGGTTATGCTTCTCATACAGTATGTGTAACTGTGTCATTTGAATTGTTTCCACCTCTGACATCCAGGTAGGCACTCCAAGATGTTTCTCCACTGGAGCTGGTGGCAACACAGGTGTACAGCCCTGAATCAGACAGCTAAAGAACGGAGAACACGATGTTATCAATCAGCTCGTATTTAATACGCTTTACGGCAGACTAATTCCAAAACACAAAGATAAAATCAGCAGTAAAAACCAAAGAGTTAGACAATGTTGTGCCTATTAAACTCCCCTATAAATATTTCCTGCAGATCCATATCACACATAATACTGCTTTCAGGTTGCGCTCTGTTGCCGTGTTCATCTAAGTGCAACAGCCTTTGTAACCGTGATCCCAGATGGGTTCTACAAGCTCTTGCATCAGTCTCGGCTTTTGAAGGTGGTTCGCAGCTAGTACTACAGTAAAAATGCATTAACCTCCACTGGCCTGCATTTGGCACGAGAAAATCTGCAGAGTGGATGAGAGGAAGCTTTAACGTTGGGCAATGAAAATTAAAAAAAGAAGAAGAGAGATCTACGGAAGCCCTGAACGGCAAGCGAGGAAAAATTTTTTTTAAGGGTGGCCAATTTTCTAAGTTTGGTCAAAAATATTTTTCCGCTTGACTTTCTGACCAGTACAAACGGAAAAAAAACTTTTTTTTGAAACATTGTCACAACTGGTCTAATATACTTAAACTGTTGTAAAAATGAGAATTTTAAAAAAAAAACTTTTTTTTTTCTTTCCACTTAAGCAGCCCTGAGTGGCAACTGGAAAAAAAAAATATTTTACTTAGGCTCATTTTCTATTTTTCTTGTAATGCTTTTATAACGCCACCAGAGGGCGAGATTCTTTTTTTTTTTCCTCTCCACTCTTGGAGCCCTGAAAGGCAAACAGAAAAAACTTTTTTTAGAGATGCT
>SSNR01000044.1:2408621-2431471 GCA_006937965.1 Callopanchax toddi | reverse complement strand
GGCAAGACAAAAAAAATATTTTGGGAGATGCTAATGCTAAAGCTAATTTTTTTTTTTTTCACATTTTGGACCTCTGAAAGGCAAGAAAATAATATTTTGCAAGATGCTAGTGCTAATGCCTTATTTTTTATTTTTTGTGTACATCATTTGCAGCCCTGAAAGGCAAGACAAAAAAACATTTTTTGTAGATGCTAATGCTAAAGCTAAATTGGTTTATCTGTGTAATACTTATTCCTGCCACCAGAGGGCAAAATTAACCTCTGGTTTTCCCTGATACAAAGCATGGACAGACACGGTGCTGTGAACTCAGCCATCCTCTTCCAGGTGAGTTTATATATGCATCTATTTTATGAATAATGTACATTTGCACATCAGTTTTAAAAGGGTACATGCTCATTTCATCTTCAAACTAGTTTAAATGTTTCACAGTGAGGTGATGGCCGGCGCTCTTGTGCCGTTAGCTTGAGCTAATTTGCAGCTGCTAATAGCTCATGCTGAGAGAGAGGCAGGTAGCCTCTTTCTTAGTCAATCCACCGGTAATTTAAGTCATTTCATGACAGCCACTATTTCTAAATGTACTGTTTATAGTGTTTTTATGCATTTACTGTTCAGAATTTTAAACACAACTACACTGATTGTCCAAATATTGCATTCAGCTTATTCTAAAACCGGAACTGTTTGCTTATTGTGATTCTCTGTGGATGGGTAAACTTTATCAGCGGCTCTGACGTAGTTTATTATCCGCGTTAAGCGCCACGATCACGTGATCCACGTTTCTGACTCCGTGTTAGAGAACTGAATCTTTCGTGGATGCATGATGCATTCAAGTACAGTTCGTAAATTCGCCCATCCACTCTGAAAATCACATAAACATGTATTAAACACATTGAGATCAATGCATTTCACTCCAGTCTTGATCCTAATACACACACACACACACACACACACACACACACACACACACACACACACACACACACACACACACACACACACATATATATACATATATATATATATACATATATATATATGTATATATATATGTATATATATATATATATACATATATATATATATATACATATATATGTATATATATATGTAGGAGCTGTTTTACAACAGCGTCTTTTATTAATTAGTGCTGCCAGGCTTCTGACTAAGTCATCCAGATTCTCACATGTCACTCTTCTACTTTTTCAGCTGCTTTGGCTCCCGGATCAGTCTAGAACTCACTACAAGATCCTTGTTCTGACCTGGAGAGCCCTGCATGGACAGACTCCTGCCTACATTAGTGGATTTCTAAAACCTTACACTCCCTCCAGGTCCCCTGACCAAGATCTGCTCTCAGTCCCCAAAACCAGGCGGAAAACCAAAGAAGACGGAGCCTTTTTATCTGAAACTCCAAGATTCTGGAACGCTCTTCCATTGTCACTGAGATCTGTGGACTCATTTAAAGAAGTTAAAGACTTATCTGTTTAAATCTGTCTTTGTTTAAGTCTGTTTTAATAGTGTCCTGTTTTTCTTTTTACTCTTCCAAATTTTGGATTTATGTTCTCATGTTAAGCGCTTTGTGATTTATATCTTCAGGCGCTCTATAGATACAGTTTTACGTATTTATGATGATGTAATGCATATCTTAATAAGTGGTGACATCCAGTTAATTGTAAATAAAGTCAAAACATTTGCTTTTAAACAAATTCATTTTCTGCATAGATGAAAGTCCAAGACAATTCTTTGAGACTAACAACTCTTTGCCAATAACTTGTGAAATCTTAATTTTAACTGTAATGTACATAAATATTTATAAAGGGGGTTCGTTTAGATATATAGTGATTAAACAATATCCAAATATTCATAAACCATGAGGATGGTTTTTGTTTGGCTTTAATATGTGACTGGACCTGAAGACAGGTTCTTTGATGTCCAGTGAACTCCCTTTGTTAATAAAATGAAAGAATGACAACTTACTTTATATAAAAAATCATCAGCTTTATTACTAAACTAAGCAAACAACAAAAACATTAAATGGTCACATGGCTAATGTTAATACTGTATTTGTGCAGATTTATCCTCAGCACTGACCAATGAAATCACATTTCCTAAATCTCACACTGATAGGTCCAGCTGCAGCATCAATAACACATGTGGGTGTTGTGTATAGGATGCTGCCTGTGCATAACGGGCTCAACTTTAAGAAGCTGATTCAGCTCTATTGACCATGACTGTGTGCACAAAGAATTTGACTTCTGTTTCATGCACACACAGCATACAGACACGTAATAATGGTATACAGTAATATAATATTAATAAAACAAAAAAGCAGGTTGAGGTACTCCAAGGAGGAATGAATCAATGAAATTATGTACTTTTTGGGGAAAATTAGATTGCAGACTTATTAATAAACTTATAACTTTAGATTCATCATAATCATATCATAAAATATGGGAATAACATTAACACATTA
Source organism: Callopanchax toddi (assembly GCA_006937965.1). Classification (NCBI taxonomy): domain Eukaryota; kingdom Metazoa; phylum Chordata; class Actinopteri; order Cyprinodontiformes; family Nothobranchiidae; genus Callopanchax; species Callopanchax toddi. The sequence continues at coordinate 2,429,004 of SSNR01000044.1, read as the reverse complement.
CTGTAAAGCATAAAACACATCATTCCCTGTCCATTCCAATAGTATCTGGCTGTGGCCGCTGTGGAGCTCCACAGTAACCTGAAACACGTGACCTCCACACTAACCGGAAATACCGTACCGAAATTGGTTAGGGGGAGGGTTGTTGACCTTGCTTGAAATCCCCACAGCCAATCTAGAAAAAGGATATTCGCCTCTCTTCTGGCTACTGTGGAGGTCACGTGCTTCCGGCTACTGTGGAGGTCACGTGTTTCCGGTTAGTGTGGAGGTCACGTGCTTCCGGTTAGTGTGGAGGTCACGTGTATCCGGTTACTGTGGAGGTCACGTGTATCCGGTTAGTGTGGAGGTCACGTGTATCTGGCTACTGTGGAGGTCACGTGTATCCGGCTACTGTGGAGGTCACGTGTATCCGGTTACTGTGGAGCTCCACAGCGGCCGCAGCCAGACCCTTCTCGTCCATTCAGGTGCAGGAACTTGGCCAAAATAGGGACTTTCAACTGGACCAGGACCCTGGAGGTGTACAGTCGGCACTTTTCCTGTAGATTTTGACAAGAAAAACAAATTATTAGAATCTTACTGCCTCAACATCATTTAAAGAAGCAACAGAAATGTTTAAATATTAAACAAATGTACTTTATGTTGTCAGAGAACAAACTACTGTTTGCTACTGTTTTGAAATCTTGTACGCTCCACATTGTGCTGTTTTCACGTGTCAAATGCATCTTTTTGCTACTATTTTATACGACATTAAATCATTAATAAAGATGCTGATGTAAAACAGCTCCAGTATTAAGATAAATGTGTATTAGGAGTGAAATGCATTGATATCAATGTGTTTAATACAAGTTTATGTGCTATTTCAGAGTAGATAGCCGAATTCACGAACTGTCCTTGAATGCATCATGCAGCCTCTACTACACGGTTCTATGAGTGAGAAGCGCGGATGACGTGATCGCGGTGCTTAACGCGGATAATAAACTACATCAGCGCTACTGAGGAAGTTTGCAGAACCACAGAGAATCACAATAAGCAAACAGTTCCGGTTTTAGAATAAGCTGAATGCAATATTTGGACAATCAGTGTAGTTGTGTTTAAAATTCTGAACAGTAAATGCATAAAAACACTATAAACAGTACATTTAGAAATAGTGGCTGTCATGAAATGACTTAAATTACCGGTGGATTGACTAAGAAAGAGGCTACCTGCCTCTCTCTCAGCATGAGCTATTAGCAGCTGCAAATTAGCTCAAGCTAACGGCACAAGAGCGCCGGCCATCACCTCACTGTGAAACATTTAAACTAGTTTGAAGATGAAATGAGCATGTACCCTTTTAAAACTGATGTGCAAATGTACATTATTCATAAAATAGATGCATATATAAACTCACCTGGAAGAGGATGGCTGAGTTCACAGCACCGTGTCTGTCCATGCTTTGTATCAGGGAAAACCAGAGGTTAATTTTGCCCTCTGGTGGCAGGAATAAGTATTACACAGATAAACCAATTTAGCTTTAGCATTAGCATCTACAAAAAATGTTTTTTTGTCTTGCCTTTCAGGGCTGCAAATGATGTACACAAAAAATAAAAAATAAGGCATTAGCACTAGCATCTTGCAAAATATTATTTTCTTGCCTTTCAGAGGTCCAAAATGTGAAAAAAAAAAAATTAGCTTTAGCATTAGCATCTCCCAAAATATTTTTTTTGTCTTGCCATTCAGGGCTCCAAGACTACGAACAAAAAAAAAAAAAAAGAATCTCGCCCTCTGGTGGCGTTATAAAAGCATTACAAGAAAAATAGAAAATGAGCCTAAGTAAAATATTTTTTTTTCCAGTTGCCACTCAGGGCTGCTTAAGTGGAAAGAAAAAAAAAAGTTTTTTTTTTTTAAATTCTCATTTTTACAACAGTTTAAGTATATTAGACCAGTTGTGACAATGTTTCAAAAAAAAGTTTTTTTTCCGTTTGTACTGGTCAGAAAGTCAAGCGGAAAAATATTTTTGACCAAACTTAGAAAATTGGCCACCCTTAAAAAAATTTTTTCCTCGCTTGCCGTTCAGGGCTTCCGTAGAGATCCCATTAAAAGCTTACATTAATTTTCTTAATTGATTTCCTCCAATAATGGTCACACGCCATTCCCAAAGCCATCAGCATTACCATCACCGGTGCTGACGCAGGAAATAGGAGATATGACAACGTGTTTTATACCGATGATGCTTTAGGAGCCACTGACAGCAAAGCTATCTCTCAGGGGAACGTAAAGGAGTGACATAAGAAGGGCACTTTGACACTGTGACAAGGCGCTGTGTATCACAGATGCTCCATTATACCAACCCTCAATCACCCCACCCTACTTCAGACCCCTCTCACTGGTTCCTGTTCTCCAGTCCTTGAGTCTAACTGCCGCCTCAGAGATTCAGTCTAAAAAGCAACGTTTAACGACTTATAAAAATCAATACTTGCTATTCATCTTTTAAAAGCAAACTGACTGCACTTGTCCTTTTGAATTACACTCAGCTGACATCATCTGACAGCGGAACAAATCTCTCTTTATTCCTTAACACGCAAAACGAGATCTGATGCACAAATAAAGGAAAATAAATCTAGACTTTTGCTTTTGTGTGATAGTCAGAATTTGGAGTTTTTACCTAGAAACAAAAAAAATGAATACCTTTCATAACTTCCAAGTTGCTATATATTGGAATGTGTAAATCAGGAATCCAGTCCTTTTGTCAATAGATAATACGCATGACTTAATAACTTGCAATTGGTTTGAATTATAAAAGAAACTACCCTGCCTTTAATGGTGGATAGGGGTTTGTAGAATTGTTGTTTCTCTGACAGGCAGAAGTTCAGCATGATAGACAGTGATTACCAGATGCTTCATCTAATCACATGTTAAGCATTTTTTGAAAGTGTCTTTTTCCAGACTCCAGAGATCGTTCTGTGTACCAAACCATCTGGTGCATCATGTTAGAGGGACCGACAGAACACATTTTGAGAGAAACTTGTTTTCTCTAATTATGTCTGCCACTTCAGGCTTGACCAACTGGAAAGGAGGCTTGTTTAAATGCATTGTTTCTCAGCCAAAAACTTGTTAGGACACAGTTTAACCCAGAGTCAGCTAGATTACATGATAGTTTTGGTCATTTGTGTTTAATTTGCCATCATTAAAGTGTTATAAGCTAATTGCTAATACCTGGGAATTTGATTCAGAATAAATCTGAAATGCAGAATTGTTAATTAAGTCTGATTATGTGATAATGGCTGTTTGTCAATTTGAAAACAGCTGTATACCCTGGTATTCTGGATCTGAAGGCTGCCATGTTCAAGCAAAGAAAACCGGGCGTCTTTTCCCAGCAGATTTGCTCCATTCTTCCTCCAGGTGACTGTAGGTTCTGGATCTCCTGACGCCTGACACCGAAGCACTGACACACCTCCCAACGCCTGCGTTTGATTAGATGGGCCTTGTCGGATGATGGGGGGTGGGCGGTCCTTCGAGGCTAGGAATAAAACCAAAGAAACAGGTGTGATCATCAGAACACTTTCTAAACACACTGTAATTTTGATTTCAAGGAGATGGGGTGAAACATCAACTCCTTTTTCCAACTAGTTGTCAGAGTTGGGGGAGAGGTAGCTGACCTTATCACAAGGTGTTAATTTGCAGCTGCAATAATTACATTAGCGGCAGCGTGTCTGCGATGCTAGCGTTGGGTCTGATGGATTTGTTGTGAGAGGAAGTGACTGTTTTGTGAACCCTTTTCCACAGTGAGGCGGTGAACTCGTGGCACTGCATCACACCTTTGAGCTTTAATTACTAGGTGAGGATTAACAATGCTTTACCCGCGGTGCTAATTACCCCAGCATCTTTATAACACCTCTCACACACTGATGCCTGTCCTCCCTCATTCTCACTGCTGCACCGACTTCCCTGGCAAGATCTCCCCCTTCCTCCCTATAACAGACACAACTAAACTCTAAATTAGCATGCCAAGCTGCACAACAAAACATTTCTTTTAAACCTTTTTCAGAGCTTGTTGTGTCATCCGGGAAACAGCCTCTGCACTCATTTCTTGTGTCGGACCTCTCTAGTTCCTGTAACTACCCCTTGCTTTCAATTTCCTCACTGCTGCTTTCCACTGTTATCAGGTGTGTCTCCATTCACACAAGTGTGTACAGTAGATTCCCCCCTCGTCTTATCCTCCATCACTCCTCCCTCGGCACAATGAGCAAGGAGAAGCATCTGTAGCAAAGTGTCAGGCGCAGGTATAGATGCAGCAGAGTGCAATGTAAGCAAAAACCAAGGAGATGAATCGCTTGCATCTCTGGAGAAATATAAAGAAGATCTACTCTGTGTTGAGATGTGTGAAAGAGTTCTACAACAAATTAAGTGTTTCCATCCAGTTGTTCTTTGGGAGCTAGAGTTGCTCATTTTTTATAAGAAGAAAAAAAAAGTCTGGAAAAGCATCACATCTACTGCAAGCTGTCATCATCCCAAGCGAATAGGGAGCACACAAAAACATTGTACTTCATTTGAAGCAGCAACCAAGGCAATAATAAAATATTACTCTTGATGCAAAGCTAACTGTCCAGACTAGCAATCTAGTTTATGCTTTTTTTAACACAGCAGTAGAAATCATTACTGTCCAAGCATCAGCAGTGACTGTGGGAGTCAGTCAGATGGTTTGATGTTTAAATAGTTTCAAAAGCCCGTCCCCTACAGGCTTGGAATGCGGCTTTGAAAGATTTGCAGCTTGCATCAAAGTCATGGGCAGCCATAGTGGTCAGCTTGGGTTCGTTTCAGACACAACGGAATCTAATGGTGACACAGTTTCACTCAGAAAATCATCAAAAATAAATCTGATGCAAGTCTCTTTTTAAAAATGCAATGCAATCTGCAATATGATTTCAGCATGAATTGCAAATACTTATTAGAACATACTTGAGTTGTTTTGACATCACAGCACACTTGAATAAGTACGTTTATATTCAGATTCACTTATTTTTGCCATTCAGAAGCATGTTAAAGACATGATATGTGTGACCTAAAGTCATCAAATCAAACTATAGTAACATAGAGCAGAGGACAACATGAGGGTTGTTCATGAGCCTCAAAACCTCAAGGAAGAAACCATTTTTAAGCCTTAGCTTTGAGGCTGCTTTACCTTCTGCCTGAGGGGAAGGGGGTGAATAATTCCGAGGTTGGATGGGTGGAGTTTGTTGTGTTCTTTATACTATACTGTACCATACTGTACTATAGGTGTATGCTCCATCAAGCACAGTTCTACAAAGTTTAAATGAATAATACCAGTAAAGAAATGAATCCATATGAAACTGGCCCTGCGATGGACTGGCGACCCGTCCAGGGTGTCCCCCGCCTCTCGCCCCTTGACCGCTGGAGATAGGCACCAGCTGCCCCGCGACCCTCTGTGGAGGAATAAGCGGCTACAGAAAATGGATGGATGGATGGATCCATATGAAACTTTGAAAACTTTCCATCCACTGGGAAAACCCTTCCTTGTACACCACTACATGTGCCAATCTTACAATCTTAAATAATACTAGCAATGACTCTGTACAAGCTTCCAAAACTCCCCCCTGGGCATCTCGCCAAATCTCTATCCATCTTTGTTTACACCCAACTGTCAAAGGCATTTCTCCCGTCTCCTTTCATTCTCCACCTAACATTTTGTTATTGATCCATCTCCTCCGAGTGACAGAACAGGAGTCATTTCCTCTCTAAAAAACACTTCAACAGATGTTAATTTAATAATGTGTGGGAGAAAAAGCCAAGAAACAAATGGAAAGAGGGACGTAAACAGCTCGCAGCTGGCAACGACTGAGCACTTAATGCTGACATTAAAGCTTCACTTAAAAAAAAACAGGGCAAAGTGTCTCTCCATAAAGTAGACAGTTTTATTCTAGACAGTTCCTGTTTTTTTTACATATTCTGTCACAGGGTGGTAGAAATAAAAAGATGACTGTGGCTGACAGGCTTTTAGAATATTCAGATCATTGTTAGAAAACTGTAAGTGTGGGCAGACCACCACCCTTTACTGTCTGTTGTGGTAGAGGTTAAGTGAATGTATGAGCATAGAGGCATCATAATATAAAGACCAGGCCAACATCAAGTGTATACACAGCATTGATAATTCAAGTATACCACAACAGTGAGTAAAGATTGCTTAAATAATCCCAGTGGGTTCAAATGAAGGCAACTGGACTGGAAGAGAAACGTCTTAAAGGAACTAAAAACAACCTCATTTGAATGAGAACCTTAACTAGCAAATTTATTAAATAGTTTAACTTCAAACTTTGTTGATTTTTGCATATGAACAAAGCAATAAGCAGTGATGTGGTGGCCTGTAATTATGACATACTGTGATGGTGAAACACATAACTACAGAATGCCGGATTTGTGTCTTAAAGTACTTCATAAGTAGACCTTTTCTGTCCTCATGAATGAGGATGGCGTGTATTTGATTTTGCATGCTGCCTCACCGTCTGCTACCTCCAGCTGGGCCTTGGCCATGATGCTTCCTGCCACAGTGAGGGCTTGGCAGATGTAATAGCCTGCATCTGAGCGTTGTACAGATGAGATGGTTAGCTCTCCATTCACGGACACTGACACCCGGTCGTCACCTTGTGCTGGCTGGTTGGGAAACAGGAGATCCTACAGGAAGAAAAGTTGAGGAAAGAACAAACAACATTTTTAGACTACTACATGAATCTTTGACCTCTAATCTTGTCGAGGTTTTCACTCAATATTGGTTGATTTCTTTAAGAAGTGGTTTAATATGTCTCTTGAGCAGTTTAAAGTTAGTTTAATGAATTCTGTATCATGGGTGTAGATTTAGCATGGATGGAGGTGACGTGTCCCAATACTCAGTGATCACTGAACTGTCCCCACCAATAACTTGATCCAAGGGTGCAGAAATAGTGCTGCAGCCCCACCAATAATACGTACAGCCCAGCAGACTGAGGTGCTGTGCTGCTGGGTACTGACCTGTCTCCAGGGGATGGAGGCATGTCTGGATCGCCCAGCTAAGCCCCTCGCTCCAGGCTGCACGCTGTGGTCCAGGCTCTCAGACACACCCCTCCCTGGTCCGCACTGAGCTGCTCACACCAGTGGCACCTGCCCCGGGTCTGTATGTGGACTGGGCTGGACTGGCCACTGGGCATCTTACTGGTGGGCCTATAGTAACCTTGGACTGGTCTGGATGGGCCGTTTGCGCAGCCCGCAATCTGAGAGGCTCATTTTAATATTCACTTCCTGTTTCGCTCGAAGACCAACCACCTTACCGGTGTGTCCCGACCTGGTCCCCACCAAAGTCAAGAACAAATCTACGCCATGCTGTATTAAATTTGACTGAACTTTAATGAACTTCCCCACCAAACCATGCACATTTTCATCACTAACACTGGCTTTCATAGTTACAGGATAATTCATTTGCTACATTTTTATATTGTCTTCATGTTACTTGTCCAAAGACTAAAACATTGTCCCTGAAGAATGAGTGGGTCTTTGTTGACAAGTGGCATTGAAGAAATAACTACCTGATTCAAAACATGCCTTTCACACTTACTATTCCAACAGTTTCATACAAATCAGTCAGAAAAGTAGGTCAATGTCTCTTTTCTGCTCTCTTTGAATGGCAGTTTACCACCAGAAAGATAATCCTGCTGTGATAACCTGCACTTATGCTCATAAAAAGGGAGGCATCAGCACTGCACGCTGTTGCACCCCAGGCAGACCAACTGACGGACAGGAAAGGACATTAGCCTGCTTTCATTAAGTCTAATGACGCTAATGCAGCACATGACATTGTCTCTTACTAAGTGAATTGGCTTGTCAGATGGGTGCAGATTGATAATAAATGACCACTTCATTAAATATATGTGGAGCAAAACCACAATCTGAAGTGAACTGGTGTGATCCTTTTAGTCAGATCTTTGTGCACTTTTAAAATCTATGTGAAATTTACTCCACAAAGCAAGCATTGTACCTAAAAAAGAAATCATAGATAGTATTTTGTCAAAACCAGTGTTCTCACCTTGCTACCCTCTCGTTGCCAGAAGACTGTCGGCTGAGGTTTGCCTTTAGTCTCACAGGGAAAGGTTGCGGTTCGTCCTTGAGCCACAATCTGGTCCCGAGGTCGCACCACAAACTGAGGTGCCTCTGAGTTTCAAAGAGGAAACAAACAGTTAGATGATAGCATTACAAGAGGATTCTGAGAGTGCTTTTCTGTTGGAATACATACAAAAATACTAGTTTTGATAGTCAAGCAGCAAGCTAAAGGGGTACATGCACTGGGTGTTTTCTATTTGTTGAAAGAATTCTTCTCATTTCTGCTAGCCTTACGATCCAACTGCTGAAAAATCAGAATACGTTTTATAATGACTCATCTTGGAAGTTTTAGTTTTTTTGTGGAAGTCAGAAGTAAACAATCTAGATGTGCATGTCCAAATAGATGGTTGTGCTGGTGGAATGCCACAACAGCGCATGCATACTCAACATAAGCGTGATTGAAAAAAGAAAGAGAAGAAAGCATGCACCATGGGATCACCTCTTACTTACCAACAGGGCGAGCTGATGACACAACAATGGTGGGGGGGTGACATTGACACACAACACAGAGAGAAAAAGGAAAGAAGAGGAGCAGAACAGCAGGACAGAAGGAAAAAAAACAGAAATGAAAATCAGAAATGAATGAAATGGAGTCGGGTTTCCATCCATGAAGTTCAGGGACAGGGAGGGTAATGCTCAGTCACCTAAGCAGGTGATGGCATGGGCCCCTAACCCTCATCTCATTATGGGATGGGAACTTTAGCGTTAATCATTCTGAAAAATAACACATTACACGGTTGGCTGATCTGTTTGTGAATCAAACAGATATACGGAGCAATTAAAACAAGAATAGATTTAAAATGCATGAAATCAACTCAACAAAAACTCATAATAATATTCCTGAGTATAAACCAGAATGAAATGTTAATGGCATGAGGTCTGTGATGTACAAATGGTGATGTATTAAATGCATATTCAAAAATACCACAATTATGTTGTTTTACTTCTAATCAGCTGTAAAATAGCTTTAAAATATGTTTTATGGTTAAGTAGAGGCCTAGCATCTACCTGTCACCTTTAGAGTTTTAAACACAGATCATTTTATGTTGAAAATCAAATGTATTAAGAGTGATTCGTAGCTACAACTACATCAAAGTTTGTCTCAGTGACGTATAGTATATTTTGTGTTACTAGCTGTTGCGTCCACATTGAATATGGCTGAGATCTCTGAGAATGTGTGGTGCTGGTATTAGTAAGTATTTTAGGTATGGATTACTCTCAGTTACTACCAGAAATTCAACTCAATATATAAATCTGCCTGAATTATAGCCAATTTCATGTTGAATAAGGTCAGTTGGTAGTGGTGGCCATCTTGAATTGATTTGACTCCAAAAGTTAATTAGTTGCACGTGTTAAAATGACTTTTCTGAAAGTTTCATTAGGATTCATCCAGAGTTTAATTAGACGTTGTGCCAGTCATACAGACAATATGGGTAATTTGATTCGTGAAAACTACATTTTAATTTCAGATATCAGCGTTTTTAATGTAACAGCAACCTTCCATTAATAAGGTGTAAATATGGAGTCAATGGGTTGCAAGGGGATTGAGTCCACCCCATGCACAGACCCTGCAGTTCATTTAAAGCTTGTTAAATTGTTCATATCTGAAATCTTGGTGGGATTTTGAGGCAATCAGCTACATCAGCCTCCTTTAAGAGAACAACTGAAGCCAAGCCCAGGATTTCAACAGGGTGCAATAACATTTATACAGTAAGCAATAAAGGCTGATTGTCCTGTGGAGCGTTATGGGAGAAACGGGTTATGAGTTTTGTCACTAGGGACCACAAGCAGTTACCTACCTCTGATAGTCAGGTAGGCCGAGGCTTCGGCTTTACCCACACGGTTCTCTGCTACACACAAAAAGGTTCCCTGGTCACTGACCGATGCTTTCTTAATCCTCAGCAGGAAGTCTTCTCTTTCATATCTGATGTCATACCTGTCAGTAAAATGAAACGTCAATTCACACGTTGATTTGAGAGAGATGAAAGAACCATTTCATGCTGAATAAAATGCCTATTTCAGCAAAGTAAATACACAAAGCAAACTCTTCAATTGCATGACTTGCGTGTAAACTTGTGTTTGAAGGCTGGAAAAAGAACGAGTCATTTTTGATTGAATGACGGCAGACTTTCGAAGGCAATCGCTACAGTGGTTTGAAAAGGAGCAATTAAACAGATGAAGGCATAGAAATATGAAAGGTGCTTTCAGCTAAAACCCTGATTGTTGCACTTTTTCAATATTCATAGATCCACAGCCCACACTCTAGAGGAAGATGTGTGTGTGCGGGAGAAGAACAAGGAAAAAGAGAGGAAATCAGAAGGAGAGAGAGAGACAAACAGTCTGAGAGTCAGGGAGTGGCACAGTCTGACAAACTGAATTTGATGAATGAGCCAAGCAGTAAGACATGACTAATTCATAGAGATGTTCCACGCGTCTGAGTGTATTCACCAGCGAAGCAGTTGTAAGGCAACAGCACGGAAGTTTGAGCAAGAGAAGCTTCTCCGCTAGCAGAGTTTAGATAGCGCCTCAGAGGGCCTGCAGAGGGAGGGAGTCGAGGAGAAAGGAGTTGGGTCTCCCTCTCTGGGGTCCCTTTTGGCATGAAAGATCTTGTGAAATTGTCTAGCCATCCACACTGATTCAAAGATGGAAGACAAGTCAGGCAGAGAAAAGGCACGAGGGGTGAGAAAAAGTCACATTCGAAAGAGATGCTCCAGAGGGTGTGGGCAGAATATCGATGGGGGGGGGGGGTTCTGTCCAGAGTCTGGTGACGACTCCATTCACAGCACATCTCTGACCCAGATACAGACTTCCCATGAGGCCAGTGGGTTTTGGAAAAGAATGAAAGAAGTGAAAGAAGGGAAGTGAGGCGAGGTAGGTCTAAAAGTAGGACATATTTCTAGGTTCATGGGGTACTGAAGTGTAGGGCACTACAAAAGGTGAGCGGAGTGCCAGACAGGGAGGTGGGCACTGACTATACACTGATCAGGCAGAACATTATGTCCACTGACAGGAGAAGTGAAAAGCACTGATCAACTGACAGTCTGTAGAACTTCTCGAGCAGCAAGTGAACATTCTGTCCTTTGAGTTGATGTGTTGGAGGCATGAAAACCAATCTGGGATAAAGTTAGGACGTGAGTGACTTCAGAAAAGACACAAATTGTGATGGCAAGACCTGCAGTTCCAAAACTTGGGAGTTTTACCATACTTGTTACAGGGTTGAAGCAAACCTTCCAGACCTCACTCCAGTTCAGCATACTTTGGATGCTCCAGCAATAAATACCACCAACTACCTTCAGAGTCCCAGAAAAGTCTCAAAAAGTCATGATATTAGGTGTATGGTCATAATGTTATGGATGTATCAAATATTTGGCAATCCAATGTAATATGTTCACTGAAAGCTTGAACCTAATAGTCTCCAGTGTAGCTGGAAGGACTTTAATTGAATTCTGAGGTACTTTCTGATGTCAGTTAATTGGGCTCTTACACTGGGTTGCATCATGATGTCAGAGGAGCTCGTGGGCTTTGATTTACACCAATACACACACCTCATTCTAGGCATATGCAGACCAGTCCTATCCAATCAGTATGTATGCATATTTCTCTTTGTCTGTTTATAATATGCATGTTGCTGAATGTCCATCACTGTCTAACTGTGTGTAGTTTTGATTATATTATCAAAAGTAACTCCTAATATCATGTTTCTTAAACCATAAGAGCTCAAACCCTTAGAGAATATAATACAGAGCAAGTGGACCGCATAGATTAAAATTTTGGGGAAAAATAATGAGATTTGCTGCAGCTTATTGATCAGTTTTTAGCCTAACAATTTTGCATTAATGATGCAAATTTTACTTAAGAATAAATTATCCACCCAAAAAAGAACAAATTCTCATTTTAACTGCAGAAACACACTGACAGACAAATATGCATTAACACAGACTTCAAACGCCCATTCACAGTCTTCACCTGCCGCGAGGAATATCGGCGTCCTCCTTCTTCCATCTCAGCGCAGGTGGTGGGTCACCATGAACCTGACACCTGAACTCAACACTCTCATCAACCAGAACCACCTGATTCACCGGACGCTGCACAAATGTTGGTCGCTCTAAACGCACATATATTACAAGTGTTAAATATTGTTTGTGCACTAAAATAACAAAGAATAATACTAAAGTTTAATGATTTTGATCCAGGCACTGAGTTGATGGGTAAATTCCTTACCGAACACTGACAGCTGAGCTTTTTCACTTTCTTTCTCTCCGACCATGTTGGATGCCACACACATATAAATCCCCGAATCGCTCTTTTTTGTATTTGAAATGGTAAGTTTTCCTCCACGAACCTGAAGAAGAAATCATAAGTACAATGAACCAGAACAAAACTTGTGTTACACTCTGACAGATTGGGGTAAATGTAAGGTTGAGCATGTGATTCGCGGTAGGAAAAAAAAAACCTGACAGCTTCCCTCATGAGGATTAACCCACCGTGATCCTGTCATCCTTGAGGTCAAGACGAGTTTTATCTTTCCTCCAGAAGGTGGTGGGCTCAGGATGCCCACGTGGAGGCTGACACTCGAAACTGGCGGTCTCCCCGACTGCCACCACCACATCCTGAGGGTTTTGCCGGAAGTCATCGCGTAACACTAGAAGACAAAAACAGAAGTAGCAGGAGCTGTTACCATACCGGGAATGGAGGCTCATTCAGATGATTAATTAGAATTTTTATTGCAGTTCAGCTGTTATTTTATGGGAGCCAGAAAGTCACTCTTAGAATGAACTGTTACTGCTATCTCTAGGCTGTTACCCTTTTCTAATTTAGGAGTCAGGAGATAATTTTGTCAAGTAGATTGCTTCACAAATTGCTCAGCATTTTCCTCCTCTTTAGTAATACAATTGTCCCTCTGAGGGCATATGTACGAGCTCTTTAATCCAGGAAGATAACAGTGGCAGAATGCAAACCTGAGTAGGACTAACAGTTCAGCTTTCAATGAGGAAAAACACCTTTATGGAATTAGACGGCAGTGAAACTTCAGCAACACAAGTTTTGAAGCCCAGCTATTCAAGATGACATATTTTAAAACCATATGGTAAATGGCTCATCCTTCAGTGGCACATTTTAAACAGGTTCTACAAAAAGCTTTACAATATTTCTCATTCATCTTCCTACACACACTCATACAGTTCATTCAGGGACAGACAGGGGTCTAGTGTCCTGCTCAAGAACACTTCAGCAGGCTGCAGGGACTGGGGATCGAACCCCTAATGCGCCTATTGGAAGATGACCTCCATTCCAAACGCTGTGGCTAAACCTAAACCAAACTACAGGCATGTTAGTAACTTCATGCAGAGTATTTGAAATTAACATACAATCAAAAGGCCAATGTTTTTATCAAACACAACATGTTAATCTGCCTAAAATTATGATAGTTTAGAAGTAAAACTGGACTGGAAGCTTTTAAAAGTGAGGAGAAAGTTTGATTCCCTGAAGTCTCTGTGCCTTTAGTTAGTTGTATGACTAATAATGTAATTAATTTTAAAAGTTTCATTAGTAAAGTATGTAACAAATAACAATATATAAAATATAGTAATTAAACATTTTGTTACGCTACATTGTGGGAGGAAAAACAAAATAAAGATATATATATTTTTTGGTCTAGTGCTGAACCTTTGGTTTTGTGTCTTTACTGACCTTTGCAAGGGATCAAATTTATGATAGTTAAAAAAGTCTTTCAGGATTTTGTCCTCTTTGATTTCATCTGAGTGAGCCCTGTTTCCCAGCAGACCCCTCTTACATGTTTATTCCATTACCCAGTTGAACTCTGTGTCTCTGAGAGCAATTTTCTGCCAGCTATCTTTGTTTGTTTTACATTTAAATTCTCCTTTGTGTATTTTTCTTTTTTTCACTTTCTCTTAAGGACTTCCCCACACTATAGTCCATTGTATCACAGTACAGACTTTATGACTTCCACTCATTCATTTTTATGAATACAGGAAGCACATCCTCTTAGTGTCGTAGCTTGTATGATGCGTGCTGTCTGATTGGAATGTGAAGTCATCTTCAGGATACAAATGGCAACAGTCAGAGAGAAGTCCAGGTAAATAGTCACCCATCTGACCATTTATTCAAGTGGATCCAAGTAGGACAAAATCCAGAATCATATATTTTTAGATTCAATCATGAATCTCATTCCCTGCAGAGTTTGGTAAATTTATAATACTGAAAATTTGAGAATGTCTTTAGAACATCTAAATTTTGAAGGAAAGATTTTTGAAGTATCTGACATTTGCATTTAGCTCCATTTAGCTCATTTCCCCCCCTACTCATTACAAGATTATAATATATTAGTATGATATTTAATTTTTTGGCATGAATTTCAGAGTTATCATGCTTTCCGAGGTCAAATACTGTAATTTATGGTCTTGGACATTATAATTACGTTTACCTTTGACTCCAATTTTTTTTGCCTTTGCCAAACATAAAAACCTCCCTTGAGGCATTTAAGAGATTTCAACCCCATTAGAATAAGTAGAAAGGCAGCCTTATAAAGACAATACCTATAATATGACTGCCACTACCACAGAGGATTATAAATAGATGTTATGGTTAAGAATAATGTCAGATATCTGTGTGAGGAGCACATGTAAAGAGTCTTGCATGTAATCTCTGCTTTGGTAAATGTAAGCGGCTTGTGGTCAGTGGAAACATTTATGAGCTGAACCACAGACTAAGTCCATGTTTTAATATCTTGCAATATGTCAGTATCAGGCCTGCAGTGTAAGAGGCTGCTCGGTGGGATTTAAAACATTTATAAACAACCTGCAATGAAAGAACATGTAAATTTGTGGTGAACTTCTCAATGACCTGATTCAGAGTTAAACATATTTATTTCTGCAAAACAAAAAATAGAAATTGTTGAAGCTGGATTTTATTTTTCATAAACCTTGAGTGGAAAAAAAAGCTGTTAAAAAATGTGACATGTTCTTAGCAGCAGCCACAGCCTCAGACCTTGGTTTGGTGAAAGGAAGTACCACAGTGTGTGCAGCGCTGAAGAGAAAGTACCAGAGACCGTGGAGATTGACAGGATCAAACACTCCTTTATGTAGGCTTATGAAATGGCAAGGGAACAGGGGCAAGGTCCCATTTAGGGGTGAAAATCTTTCAAAATATCCTACGGATGGCAACAGCATTCACAGACATGTTCCTGCACAGTTAGAGTGTCTGTTTAAAAAAAAAAGTCATTTAAAGGTATTTTACAAGGTACTGAGGAACCAAAGCTGGGAAGAGGCCTACTCTGTAATACCAGAGAAGATTCCAATGCCGAGCCTGCTGTGTGAATTATGTTGGGTGAAAAATGATTGAGTTCCTTTTTTAATCTTACATTTAACCACTCTTCATTAAAATTCAATTTCTGTGCAGTTTTCTCTTCCAGTCTCTTGTCAACATTTTCTTCATCTACTGTATCTGTGCTTCATTTCCAGCATTCAAAGAAACCAAGAATCAAACACCGTCAAACCAAAGCCATAAGAATGCATTTTGAATGAATGTATTATCGCAGATATGAAAGGTAAACACTTCAAAGCTTCCCAATTCTGTCACAACTGTTAAACAAATATCAGTTCAAAAGCTGCTGCTGTAAGTAGCTGCAGGACTGACTGCACCGCAAGCCATCATAGGGGTTTATGTTTAAAAATAGAGATTTTAATTTGGATCCTGGAATGAGATGTAACCTCTTTGCATTAATCGCTTATGACATGTTGTTTTTTTGAAACGTCCTGCTGTAGGCTCCATTTAAATAATAAAGTGCAGTGTATGACAGCAATCATGGCTGCAAAAAAGTTTTCCTTTTCTTGTCCAAGAGCTATCGTCCTGTGAATTTTTTTTAAATATGCGTTAACTGTCATTTCTAATTTTGTGTGTGGTGAAATAATAAAAAAAGCAGAGAGATTAATTATACTCCACTGTAAATGATAGTTTGTAAAACTCAGAACAGCATAAACACTCGCGTGATGTTTGGTCTGGTTTTTATCCCCATTAGTGCCATAAGCTATTCTGTTGATACACTGTAGCGTGGATTCCAAGTCCCAGAGGACACCTCTGGTGGAAAAAAAAAAAAAAGAAATCAGGATGCAGCCAGTGGCCCTTTGGCCCAGCTGTCAATCACATTCTGCAGTAAATGAGTCTCAGTTGCAGGCACTATACTTTGGCACAGACATATGCCTGCTTGGCTGTCATGTTGTACTATACGCTTAGTGACCCATTCCAGCAAGGCACCACTACACTCATCTAGGCTCACAGCTGAAATCCTGTCCCCATGCTGACAATGCTTCTTGTCTCAAGGGACTGTGAAAACTCAGGCGTAAACAGGAAAAACTTGAAAACTGGAAACTGAATGACAGAAAAGTTGGGAAAAGAAACCAATTGTGTCTCAGATTGTGTTGATGTTTTAATAGATTGTATTGTAAAAGCCTCGGATATCTACTTACATTTATATCTGAGGAATTCAAGTACTGCTTTTTACTTTCATTAGTCAGAAAAAATGTATATTAAATCAGAAACACTTAACCATTAGTCACTTTATGCCAATTACAAGTCAGCAACTCATAATGCTTTTATGTCGTAATACCCATCTCATTTATCTCGTGTGGAGGCGCCAAAGAAACAACAGACTCAGATCTGGAGTAGAAGAATGACAACACTGACTCTTGTTTTGAGGAAAATGAAGTCAGTGTTATTAACATTTCGATAATTAATGACTCAGGGACCCCAAGGACATAAAAACTGTGTCAACTTCTTGGTAAGAAATCATCCATCATCAAATGTTTTTTCTTCTTTTGTCTTCTGAAAAGAGTTCACAAATCAACTCATTATTGACTCCTATCAGGCTGTGGTTGAAGACTGTAGAGCCCACTGTGGCATGCTGGTGTTCATAACACCTTTAGAGTATTGCTGCTGACCATGTCCATCTCTTTATGAATACAGTAGACCCATCACAGCTACATCCAGCAGGAGAATCCTCCATATCACAAAGATCAGATCATCTCTTACTGGTTTCATAAACACGACAATGAGTTCACCGGACTCCAACATCCAATCCAGAACAGAACCTTTGGGATGTAGTGAAATGGGAGATTCTCATGATGGATGATCAGCTAATAAATCTGCAGCAACTGCTTGATGTTATCATGTCAACATGGAGCAGTACCTCTGAGGAATAACACATTGTTGGATCTATGACACAAAGAATTCTCAAAGCAAAGTGTACCTAATAAAGTGGCTGGCGAGTGTAGTTCTTTATCAATAATTCCGGTTGTAACAGAGTACGCACTAAATCATGTCTTTATAAATTGGAAGTGAATAACTTATTACACGCAGTGTCTTCTTAATGAGCTGCTGTCAGTCTGAAAAGCTGTGGAAGTGCGGTCAAACACATCGGCACTGTTGCTGCTGCGGCTGTGATTTATTCAGTCCTGACAGCATGCATTAATGCCAGCGATGCTACACCCCCCCAACACTGCGGTGGGTGTTCCCTCCTTCCCTTCGCTCCTCTCTCTGAGAGGTCCACGCAGTCATCTGTGGGTGGTAAACACGATGGCATGAGCGACATGGGGTTGGGGTGCTGGTGTTCTAATCTGTTGTTCTCAAATGAGGAACCCCTGTGGAGGCAGCATTAATGTGGATTCGGTTGTCTGCTGGTAATTATTTCAGACGGCGTGGCTGCCACCACTGCCTAATGTCGTTTGATTGAGTACTGCTCAATTATTCAAACGAGGCGTTCGCCGGTCTCACCCATTTGCCGGTTACATTTATCAAATCAGAAGCAGAGTGATTCGTAAATGGGCTTCATTTCATGGAACAATAGGTGGTAAAAATATGTGACAAGGTGGAAGCATGCAAATACAAATAACTATACAGACTCATTATACGATTAACAGGCGAGGGAAGATTGTGAGGAGATTTTCATATTTCCATTTTGCCCTTCTGATTTCTTGAGACTCTCTTCAGCAGCACTCTGCTGCTGAATTTCATTTCATCTTTTCGCCATCACATCAAACGCATACAGATGCCACTTGAGATCGAGAAACATGTTGTTCATCTTGCCTGCCTCCCTGGGTGACTGAAAAGCAGAAAATCATTTCCATTTGGTAGGAATACAAGGATTTGAAACTGCCTCTTTATCACTGTATGGTAGATGATGCTTTAAAACATGCTTCAGCTCTGCACAGATGAAAAGTATTTATCAGGAAATGCATCATTTGACTGTCCATTAAAATAGTTACTAAGCTCTATCTTCTTCAGTTAGCTTAGCACTTACAGTGCAAGAGAAAAACTAATAAAAAAGAACAATTTTACAGGGGTTGTTCAGAATTGTGTAGGTAGTTTTTGTGGAAATGTTGCAATAATTAATATTTCACATATTTGTTCATTTGTCTCAGTTTGAAAAAAAAAACACACACATTCTAACCAGATAGCTGGGCTAACAGCTACTGTAGTCCAAAAGCTGAATTTTATTGTAATAAAAAAACAACCTCTATGTCAAAAACTTCAACCAATTCATGCCAACTTTCTTTTATAAACCTTTATGTTGCCTTCAGTTTCACATGGCACTGAGACAACATTCTTTTCAAAAGTCCACTGAACTGAAAGTGCTAGCTAAAATTAGCTAGCTCGAACTAAATGCAGCTTCAAAAACCATCAAACTCCCTGTAAATAACTTTGTAAAGAAACATTTGATGTTGAGTAAATGTTTACAAAATAACATTTCCAATCATTTTTGTGACTGGAGTTGCTTTAGGACAACAGAGATCAGCTTTAATTTGGGCCTTGCTTAACTGTTAGCTCATCAATTTGATTGGAACAAATTAACCAAAGTTGTTCAAAGAGCTATACCACATGTAAAATATTAACCCTATACTTGGGGTGGGGGGTATTGTTTTTGTTAAAGATCAATTTACCCCACTAGCAGTTTAAAACTTGGAGATAACTTCATTCCCCCTTTAAACTGAATCAAAGGAGTCAAACATGCATTTTTTAACCTTTTTTGTGCTAATTTTTATACTTTTACCCCCATTTAAGGTTCAAAAGCAACACCAATCCAGCCACATCTTGTTGTATCTGTAGAATGAAACAAATGAACAGTTCCTCCCCCAGCAGCAGCCTCTACAGATGACTAATTTATAACTTTCATGTCAAGTGTCATATACAATAAACTCCTGACCTGGTTAGGACTGAAATGAATCTGGCTTTCAAGCCACTGAGTTGTCTTAGTGAAATTTCTTGATAGATATTTTATGGATCATCACAAATTTGGAAGAACGCTGTTGTGTCTTATTCTCTTGGATGCAGAAACATTAAGACTTAAAATTGTGTAAAAGTAAAACTGAAACTGGCATCATGGTGTTGCAATCAGGCGCAAATTGTACCTCTTTGGAAATCTTCTCATGGTGTGATGTAGAAAAAAATGTCGTGCAGGAGTTCATGACATTTGGTACAAACAGCTACAGGATGAAGGTGGGTTTCTCTTGAGTATTTTCCCTTCTGTTTTTAACACATTTAGGTCAAAATTTTAATTTGGCCCAAATTTTAAATGCATACAAAGTGACTTCACTATGATGTTCCCCTGCAGTGTTAGCATGTGAATATCTTAACATTTTGGTCAAAATCCTTGTTACAGATGCTTAGTGGCTGATCACATGATGACTGGGTAAAACATCAGCATCAACCACATTTTACATTTTTATAAAGTAATTCATCGTTATATGTTTATTTAGATAAGCCCTTAAGTTTCAGTCAAACTGTTACCAGTGATAGACATTTTTGCCTTGACCTTCTGTTAAGAAAAAGGCTAAATTATTCTTATAATATTTTGATTAACTTTCTTTTACATCATTTTGAAACTGAAAGACGGTCACACAAGCCTTATTAACCCAACTGCGGTTGCGACCGCTGTTATTTTACCATGATGCTTTGCATCCTTTAGGATACTATCCTGATACTATATTGGATTAAAACTCAGTGTGATGTCCTGCTAGGGTTAAAATGACTAATGAACACAAACTCCTTATTGATAATAATCTTTTTGGCACCTTCATATTTATGTTTTGTTGTTTTCTATTTCCTTAAAGTGACAGTGACATTTTAGTCCACTTTAAAGCCAACACTGAATCTACTGTAACTGGAAAAACCCCAAACAAAACCAAAACTAAAACAACTATACAACTAAATCAATTCTAAAAATTACAAAAATACAAAAAAAAAAAAAAAAAAA
>SSNR01000044.1:2323989-2408611 GCA_006937965.1 Callopanchax toddi | reverse complement strand
AAAAAAAAAAAAAAAAAAAAAAAAAAAAAATCAGTTAAACATTGTTTTTTAACATTGTTAGTATTACCTTAAAATTTATATTTTATTTTTTAATTCAGTTACATTATAAGTTTTATTATTTGAAATGAAAAGAAAACAAAAATGTCACATTTTTTTGCTTACTTTGGTTTATATATTAAATTGTTAACAAATATATTTTGTTTAAAATGTTCTGTAATGATCTGGACTCATTCACATAGGAACGGTTAGCTCGTTCCACAAAATTGTGCAAAAATAATTTAGCTTTTCTAAATAACATTTGACCTATTTTTTGCAGTAATTAAATTCATTTAGGGGACCAATTAATCAAAAAAGGGAGACACATGTTCACTATATTACAGAAATGAGTAAATAAACACAGTGTGACAGACAGATGGTGATGAAAAAAAAATCAAATAGGGAAAAAACTGAGGCTGCGTTCTGTTCACTCTGTAGTGCACATACTGAAAAGAGCCTTACGATATACGCGAAGAGAGCTAACAATCCACTGAGGGGATTTACAACTTCAAGCTGAACAAACTCAAAGAAAACTGTTGTGGTAGAAAACGAAACACCACACAGGCAAAAGGGAAATTGTTAATGAGTACAGAGGGAAGATGAAGATGCGAACACCTTGTGGGTTTTTGTGAGTAGCAGATGGCTGCAGTTCCATTTGGGAGTCACTGATGCAATGATGTGAGGTACTGCATGTAGATAAAGCCTGCAACATTCAGGTAGTGCATAAGAAACAGTATTATATATAAACTTTACTCTCTTGTGTTGGAGCTTCATGTCAGAGGTTTTGAGCAAAGGCAGCTTCCATAGCAATGTATAGTCAGTGTTCCTGTGTCAGATTTCTTATGACAGCGGTCTGCTAAGTTGCGGTTTGGAGTTTGTGGAAGATTCTTTTTGAAAAACATTGCCTGTAGGGGTGTGTCACTTTCTCAACAGCTGTCAAGGATGTCCCATATCTGTCACAAGCCAAAAACACACTCTGACACATACATACACACACTCAGGCACCCACAAACAAACAGTAAACATCTGCCTGCTTCCTATATGGCAAAGTTTGCTGATGACCGCAAACACATCAACGCTGTTCAGGAGACAGTAACAGAAACCGAGAAAGAAATGCCGACACACAGTCAAGAAGGGTGGGGTGTGGGGAGAAATCCAGACTGGAGAGGGCTATTTGCACTGGGGATTATTTCTTTTTTTTGCATAAATAAACAACTTAGCATGTCTGTGCCCTAAAAAAGTCATCAGCAATCAGTCAGGACTACGATCAGCAGAGAAATGAGGAGCATTTACACAGTGTCCCCTGAGGCTAGGAACCCAGCGCAGACGTGCATTACCTTTTATATTTCTGCCTCCTCAACAGCAGGACTCAACAAGAGTAAATCAAGGCATGCTTTTGTATAAATAATATGCTACCCTGCATGTGAAAATAAAGACATTACTGTTGGCGTTTATGTGTAGCAGATTGTGCCACAGATTTAAAATGTGTGTTGGTTCAAAACAAGCTGAAATCTCATTATAATGGTGGCTGGATTTATAAATTGCCAGCTCTAATTTGCATTACTGATCACAAAGGTGAATTTTCAGTAGATTTCCCCCTTTTATTCATATAAAATTGGCACCAATTATGACTAAAGATAATTTCCAAGATGACAAATCTATGAAGCAGTGTCGGGCTAGAAGTTGGGAAACAACTGAAGTCTCCAGAAGCATAAACAGAAAGCTGAACCTAGCTGGGCTTCGCTTCGCTTTTTGGCATCATTAGCGTCAAATCCAATTACATTTAGTATTACAGCTGGAAATAGATGCCCATCCAAATGTTAGTGTGCCTTTGGCAATGCAAAAATTAAGCTGAGTTTCAGTTCTTCTGCTTGCACAAGCAAAAGTGTTTATTTTTTTTTACAACCAAACTTAAATTTTGACATTTAATGTGCACCGTTCCCCCCTCAGTTTCATTCACAGCTGATCCTTTCCTTTGCATGCAGGTTTGAATGTGAATTTGCACTTTTCTATAGAATCACACCACATTAAGTATGCATGCTTTGGCCTTTGAGTTAGAAGCCAGTCAACCACCACTAAGAGTTAAACACTCCACTGTAGTCGTGTTTAATTAACCTCCATTCTCTTGTCATGATTGAAGATGGCAAAGGAGGGATCTCCCCTCTTCCTTTCAGCCACGTCGTTCATCCTTTACTTTGCTTTGCCTCTAGTTACTGTAACGGCGCTGCCTCAGACCACATCTTCACATCTATAATTAATAACTTCTGTCTCCATCCATTTCTTCTCAAGAACACATTCCTGTATCTCTAACGTTTACTGGTGTAAATCTACTTCTCCCCAGACTCTTTGTCTAGTCCACAATCCTGATTTAGTACAAAAATGAGCATATTAGGGTTCAGAAATCTTTTTTCTAATATAATTTTTGAGCATTAAAAAGTATTTTTAAAACAATGCAGCTCTGAGGCACAAATGCCCCACGTTCATAAACCTTCAAACTGCTTTTTGCAGTTATTGGAGGAATATGAGAAGAGGGGGGGGAAAGATGAAAGCAAAATATAGAAAAGGTCGATAACAATATTTTTCTCTTCAAGTCTGTGGATATAGTAGACCCTTACAGCAATATTGTGGAGATGCACAACATGAGCTGAAAAATGAGTCAGGGATCAGAATCCTGCATTTTATCCGCCTTGCTTCACTAAAGCAGCGGTCACCGAGGGAAAGATACTTTTCTTACATGCTCTCTCTTCTTTTTTCCTGGCAGAAACCATGCATGCTGCTGTGTTTTACAGTCATGATCACTGTAATCATCACGGTGCTTCAGATCTTTAAAGATTAATGTTGTTTTTTTCTTCCCCCACACACCCTATTTGTTATTCTAGCTTTGTTCTTGAAGGATGCTATTTGGATTTATCTTAAACACATCATAAGTTCTGTTTCTTTAATTCTCTTAAAATCAAGTGATAAAGGGAGGTGATCATCTGTACATCTGCACCTCGTGGTGGCTGCAGAAGATGTTGCTTAGCAGTGTTTTCCTGCTTCTATCCCTGTGTGGACTCGTGCAGATGGTCCGCAATATGTGCATGTTTGGCTAACATATAGATATGTGTGAATGTATTTGAATAAATGCCTCAAGCCATACCCCCCCCCCCCCACCCCACCCCCTTACTGCTGGCATTCAGCACAAAAGAAAGCTAATTAATATGGTAATGTCATGATAACACATTAACTGCTAATACATGACGGGCTTTTTATGCTTTGATTCCAATGTTTTGACCTTTGATCTTTGAATGAGGAAATGAACTAAAAGATCAAATATCGGTGTAACGCTTTAGGGTCATGTGACCTGGAGATTACGCCGTGAAATGCCCTCACACCACCCACTCAAAAAACAGCACACACAGGAATCAGAACCAGGAGATTCATTGATTTTGTCCCACGGGATATAGATGTGCTTCATATGGTAAATAAAACGTCATTTAAAAGATCAGACAGGGCATTTCAACATAACCAATATTTATTATCTTCTTATTAGTCATTTTTTTTATCCCAATAAAAAAATATAACACATTATTTAGAACCCAAATGGGAAAAATGTTAGAACTTTTTGTAGAAAATCTTTGATAAACTCACATTTCTCTTTTATGCTGATGTGTTTTCATGTGGAAGAGTTAGTCAAGAGTGCGGCTAATGCTGGCTCATTTTCTCTCTGTTTGGATTGGACTGTGGTCAGTCACACGCCCAAAAAACTTCATAAGAAGTAGTTCTCACAAATCATAAAACGTCATTTGGATAAGGGTTTGTTAAACTTTGTGCTTTGTGTTAAAGATGTAATTCTGCCTGCAGCAGACCTCTTTCTCCTCAGCTCTCATAACGTGTCCCTCCCTACCTGTCCCCTCTGGTTAAATCAGACACATACAGAGGCTTCAGGAGCTGCAACAGAGGCACAATACTTATTGTAAAATGTGAATAAAACCTGTAAATTGTTGACACAAATGCCTATGTATATTAGAAAACATCCACATATTAACAAATTCCATATAGTCCCTTGTTTAGGAACTAACTCCTCAGTTAGTTTTAGCTGGTCATTCTGAATATAGTCCTAGATTAAGCCATAGTGTCAAAAAACACTTTTTTAAACTACACAAACAGTTTAAGGGTTCATATGAGTGAGGATTATGTTACATTTTCAGGGTTTTGCTGTGGACTTGCCCAGTCTCAATCCCTCAACACAATTTAGCTTAATGATAAAATGTAATGTAAATGCATTTAGTTGCAAAATTAACAAACTTCGATCACAATTTTTAAAAAATAATAATTTTTAGATTGATAATGCCTGATTAATTTAAATGACAGGTATCAATGAGGTGAACTTCTACTTTTGTTGCATTGCATGCTGCTGATTATTCTGTTAAAAGAGCTTCCATGCAGAACTTTAAAAAAATGGAATGTGGCCTTTTCCTCCTGTTATTTCAAAGCAAAATGTCTGATCAGGATTGAGTCAAATGCTTAAAAGTCACATTTCATGAGGAAGGATTCAGGAAGATCAAAGGCTAACGCTGAGCTCCTTTTTCCATCCCAACCACCAGCATCAATGCTCCAGTGAGCCCTTTAGGAGATTATTCGCCCCAAATCTGTGGTAATCACATACACATAAAACCCTAAAATCAAGGCCAATCAGCACATTTACCCTTTACGGTGTGCACAGACTGGATAGTCAGTTGACCTGCCACATTCAACTTGCTTCTGTCCTCCATCACATACAGTAAGCATCTAATAGGGGTGTAAAGGTGCAGACATCAGGCGCACAGACAACAAGAACATCAGTAACAGACAATCACCGCTGTTATCTAGAAACTGGCGTTGTTTTCATTAATTGCTGTTTTCTAAAGGAAGATATAATCTAAAGCACTCTACATCAAAGCATGAATAGGTAGTTCAGATGACACAGGAACCTGCCTGTCTTTTTCAAATCAGAGGTGTGAAAAAGTTTTACGGCTCCAGTGATTTGTGGCACTGAAAAAGACAAAGAGAGGTGGATATATGGAAAGCCGAAAGGGTCATAAAACGAACCTCCTGAGACCCTGGCTTTCTGTGTTGTTATTTTTTATTCGGTTTTGATCAATTTTTCTTTGCTTGAATTTGATGTTTACATTTTTTTTACATTTAATTATTTACCTCAAGACAAAAACATGTTTTTTTAAACTTTTGCATGACTAGATTCTTATTTTCAATATTTACTTTTTTTCAGTTCATTATAAGTTATACTAAAATCTGTCTGAAGAAACGTGGCTTACATGTTTTTGACCTTTAACATCAGATGAAAGATATGGAAAATCAGCCCAGCCTTCCTGTGACAGCTAATCATCACAGGGTGATAAATCTGTGCACATGTGGAAAAACACATCATACACGAGGTGCACTCACAGAGGGAGGTAGGGAACCTGTGTAAATAAAACCCACAACCATCGCTCCCACACAAACACACAAAGACAGATTAAAACATAAACTCAATAAATCAACATATCTTTCTGCTGCATACACTTAACCATCTTTCTCTTCATCTTTCTTCAGTTCTCCTTTGTTTTATTCTCTCTCTCACATCCATAATTTACATTTGGGGAAACAAAGGAGGTGGCCGCTTCCAAATCTTCTGCCAGCTCTGCTCATCTGCATACCTCTGTGCAAGTCTCAGCCACCGTTCTCCTTCAAGTCAGCCTATTAAGTTACGTCCCCCCATTTTTCTATCTATCTCTTTATCAATGCAAAAAAAAATGCACACTGTGCTTTTTTAGAATCAGTCCAATGGTGAGGTCTGAACTCAGACAGACTGGGAAATTCAAATATGGCTGTTGATGATTTGAGCAGAGTGTGTGGTGCGCTGCATGACAAAATAACTGTAAATACTGACATGGCTAATCTCAGCACAGCTGTTAGTATTAGGTCCTTTAATCCTGGTCCAGATCGGTGATGTGCTCACTTTGGCTCGGGGACAGATGAGCAACAGCCACCAGGCTGCCAACTGGGCTAAAGGCAGCAGACAGACGCTCACTTTTAGACATGATAAGCTGTGAGTCTGTGAGTCCTGGAGCTCCTAACAGAGCAGTCTTTGTGGAGCATCAGCATCATTTGGACTAAATATCAGATGCACTCCTGCAATGGCACATCAAAACACTGAAATATATCTGCAATATATATTATTTTTTATGCTTTTGCCCACCAGTGAAGAAAACAATAATTGAAGGATGAAAAAAGAGTGAATCCCTATGAAGAAAGATAAAACCAGCATAGTTACTATAGTGTACATCTGGAAAGTTATGAAAAACAATCTAAGATATAGTCAAGAAATACAAACCCCCCACTACACCCCTGTAATGCAACTTCTAAGAAAATCCCTTTAAGGCTGACAGATAAAGTGAGTAAACGCATGCCTACATATGAGTGGAATCAGCTCTGTTAGCTCAGATGTTCTCCATTTAAAGTCGGATATCACCCATTTGATTTTCTAGTCCCATGTTTGATCTGATTTTATCAACTCATATTTGTTGATGCTTTCGAAATCTGTCAGTCAGACTTCTAACGGACTAGCTATCATTCATCCCTGAGTGCTCCCTCTGATGATACACGGTGCACAACTCAGTGAAGGGACTCTTCCTTCAGGCGGTGTAATAACTCCTTAAATCACAGTGAAAATGACTGCTGTGAGAGGCTGATGGTGCTGAAGGAAGTGCTGCACTTCTCTGCTGCTGACACACTGGAGCCAGTCGACTCCTCCGCCAGATCTGCATACGACGCTGTGTGCCAAATCCAGTTGTCTGAGGCTGGATGAAAAAGAGGGCGGAATAGCCGAGACGGCATCTGTGTCACGTATCAGTAAGTAGAAAGGTCATAAGTGTAAGACATGCAATGAATGACTGACAGATGGAAGCATGCACATAGATGCCAAGCCATATTCTCTAGGTAGAAGGCGAAAGGAAACTGACAATCCTGTCTTCTCTGGACAGAAAAAACACCAAACAATGCCCTCACAGCATATAAACAGAATGATCAAACAGAGCAGAGCCTGTTGTCAGCCTTTTCTTTTTCATGTTCCTGCTCAAATGCAAAACATTATATGTGACGCTGAAGTATTTAATCAAATCAAGGCATCAAATCATGACGAACATCCTGTAAATCTCGTGTTTACCCTACAGTAAGTTTGTCGAATCAAGCAGGGATTGAACCGACGTTTAAATGTAATTTTGAAATAAGGTAGCACTGATTAACCCAGAGCTGAAACTCTTTTCAAAATGCCTTAAAATTCATTTGTTCAAACCATTTTAGGACTGCTTGTTAATGGTTTTAAAAAAAGAAGCATAATCAGGATTATTTTGGTCAATAATGAAATCATGACTATTCATTTAGATGGGAACCACGTTATTTATTTTTCCTCTTCAGCTGAAAACACATTAAGTTATTACAGTGGCTTATCAAAATAAGAGCATCACATGAACCATAAAAACATTAAACACACTAGATTGTATACTATGATCTGCCTTAATTTCACCAAAGTTTT
Source organism: Callopanchax toddi (assembly GCA_006937965.1). Taxonomy (NCBI): domain Eukaryota; kingdom Metazoa; phylum Chordata; class Actinopteri; order Cyprinodontiformes; family Nothobranchiidae; genus Callopanchax; species Callopanchax toddi. The sequence goes on along the minus strand of SSNR01000044.1, from coordinate 2,401,023 downwards.
CCATCCATTTAAAGTTGCAAATTTTGAAATAACTTCAAAAATATATACTTTGATCACTAATAGGATGTATTGAATGCACAAAGTTCTTTAGCAGAAGTTTTCTGATAAAGTCTAAAAAAATAAGAACCATAGTTTACATTTTACTACTTTAACTGGAAAGTCAAATACTTGATAGAGCACATCTTAGTTCCTATATCTTATTGAAGCATGCACTGAATAAAACCCTCCTGAACTAAAAAAAGAGATATAAAAATTATGGAGATGTTCAAATAAAAAGTTTAAAAGCAACCTATAATATCACCAAATATCATTTCTCTAATTAGTTCTACCTTACATTATTATTATTATTATTATTAACTGTCCAAACAAATAGATTATTTACAAAGTGTTCATACATGGATCTGTCTGCAAATATATCAAAGGAATCCATACCAAATGGTGTGTGTGGGTCATAATGGAAAATACATAATCATATCTCACTGGTGTGTTTTGCCTTGTTCTGCAGAGGGACTAAAACATTTCAGTTTGTGATCTTTTGGAGACAAAAGTGCAGCTGAAATGCAAATTTCATTAATTGCACTGCTTTTAATTATTTATATCATCATTACACAAGTTTTTCCTCTCCAGAAATTTCAAATATTTGAAGTGTGCATACAAAAGGAGATGACTGGGATGAAAAAAGAAATCTGCTCTAATCAAGATGTCCCAACATGGTTGGCAGGGGTTTCACTTTGTCTTTTTTCCTACTTTTTTTAATCTGGAAAAACACAAGCCAGGTGATGTCAAGGGGGGAGGAATGAAGGAACAAAAAGAAAAGAGTCAATCAATACAAGTTGGCTTTTTCTAATAAAGCTGTGCTCCCAGTGCCGCAAAGCCTCCACTTATGATTGTTAAGTTGCTTCAATTACTTGGTGGCAGAGACGTTTGAGAGAGGCCCCATTAACCCGGCATCCGAAAAAACAAAAAAACAGAAAACAGCCGGGTGTTTTCTCTCAGGGAATGTAATTGATGAGACACAGTGGAACAACACACCCACTGGAGCAACCAGTCCCTCAGCAAATTATTACTTGGCTTACAGTGTGAATCCTACCTGGGCTCTGTTTTCATTTCGAGTGCCCGACTATATCATAAGACACTGGTGTTATATAATAAAAACTGAATAAATAAGTGCATGCTAAAAAAGAAGTATTTGTATTGAGTTAAATATAAACAAAACCCTATTTTTCATTCTAATCTAAGCTATTTTCAGAGATAAGATAACGACATGTGCATTATAGCACTTCACCTTTCCTGGAGGCAGTAATGTGTGCAAGCTGCATTCACAGTGATCTCAATAAACAACTTAAGCCTCATGGCAGCAGATAAATCACATTTCTGACTCACTGGAAACTGAGCACCAAAGTTTTGCTGCAAATGTTTCAATACAAGGATGCATAGTTACTTTAATAATTGTATGTGAATTAAATGTGTATGAGGATTGTCATTGCAGCTACACAAACAGTAAGTGATGAACACTGGAGAGAAGAGGAGCGATGAAGTGAGTTTGCATGTTTTTACTGTTTCTGTCTCCTGTGGGTTCAGCATTTTATCCTTCAGTCCAAAGTCAAGCAGGTTACATGATGAAGGAACTCTCATCTGGCTGTTGGTGTGAATGTGATCATCGGTCCATTGGACTAATAACCCATGAGGGACTGACAGTCTTTGCAGCCTTTAGCCTTTAGAAAACTACAAATGAGACTTTTACATAAATAAACCATTAACTATCATCAAAACAACACCACATCAGGCTGTACAGATATGTGGACATATGTGTAATAAAGAACATATCTACTGAAAAGCAATCAGGTGTTTGTACAAATTTAAAGAACAAAAATGACATTGTTCTGAGCCCCAGCGTTATGCTCTAGAGACATTTGATCCTCTTAGGAAAGGGATTTGTTTAAGAATTGGGAGGAAAGAGTGAATCAGCAGATTACAATAAACTGTTTTATGATGAGGCTGCAACCAGCGATCAAAGTGATTTCCTTTTATCTGACTCATCACTTTCAGACTGTTCACTATCACAATATTCTCAAATTAAAATGTAAAACAAGTGTGTGTGTGATGATTTTAAAGTCATGTTGGTTATCATAAAAATAAAACACACTGATGTTAATATCATAATATCAGCAAAATTGCTAGGAGAAGCAAAAATGTCAGGTCTGATCATACATATTAATAATGTTGCATCTAAAATCAGGAGAATCCAAAACAATTTGAACCAAACCTCCAGCAGCGCTAACCAAGCGGAGTCATTTCTCTGGTTACTCACAGGTTAGGCTAGTGTCTCACTACTGCTGCTGGTGTCATAATGAACTAATACCTAAGATACTTTTGCATGTGTCAAAACTGCAAATAAACTGTGAAAACATTTACATTTTTCTAATCCAAAAATGTAAAACTTTAATCATGTCATAATTTGTTTGCAATTTATCCTCATTTTATTCACAACTCTGTCACCCCTATCTTGCACCCAGCAGACTTTCTTTTTTTTTAACCTCCAATCAGCAAGCCTTCCCAAAAGTCTTTTATATCTTGCACTTCCTGAATAAAAAAAACACACATGGAGAAGAATTAACACAAATCTGTGGTTTGACAGCATCCTTCTCTGACTCACGCAAGGAAATAGAAAGTCCACGTTTCAAAACATTTTGAAGATTCTTCCGCAAAACAGTAGCACACAAACTTCAACAGATCAGTTATTTAGCTCAGACTAACAAGCATGTCTTCATTTAGTCCTTCTCTGCCTAGAACAAAAACTTTTTCTGAACCTGTATAAAATTTGAACCATGTCTATGAACTGAGAGCATCAACCTTTAATAAGAAACAAATGGTGCAAGAGAAGCAGCAGATTGATGTTCAAGAGCAAAACAAAACTGAAGAGCTGAAGTTCACTCCCCCAAATAAACCCATGTGTATTCCTGCTTACATCAGCATTTGTAATCAGAAATGCTGCTTGTTTTCCTGTTAATTTGAAAAAAGGCTTTTAAAGCTGACATTAATAAAATAGTACTTGTAAGTGACCAAATGATTGATTAGATTAATAATGTCATCCTGAGAGCTCCATGTTGGAGTAAGAAAGCCATTAATATTTGATGCTTTAAAGATTATGAAGTAAATCAGTGTTAGTGTAGAGGTGACTTTTCACACTGGTATTAAAACAGGGTTGTCTGTACCAGCTGTCTGCATGACTCAACATATATAACGCATGTTTATACCAAACAGAAATGTGCTTTTGAAAATCTATAAGGATTCATCAGTAAAAGTTTTTTGTTTTTTTTTTTGCTGGGGTGCAGCTATAAGTTACAGCAGAGAATCAGGATCCATCTTTGTCCCACTCGACTTAATGGGCCGAATCGTAAGGGGACCTTTCCTCTTGTGTCACATTGCTGCAGCATCTCTGGCTCAGCAAAAGCTAAAAATACAACAGCATGAAAGGTGAGTAAACTCCATATTGTCTTAATTTATAAGAATCCTGTTTAAGAAATTCTTCCACCGTTTGTTGATGGTGTTAAACTCCCCCTCCCTCCGACTACGACCATGGGGGATAGAAGCTCACCATAATCACCACAGATAACAAGGCTATCACAGCAGGCTACGCTTCCATATCTGGAATTTTTGAGTTACCTTTAAAAAAAGAATTATACTTGTTTCACTGCGACATTTTCAATTAGCTGATTTGTCGTCGGACGATGGGAGCCGTCGGAATTATTGCCAAGCAAACAGTATTTTGTTGTGCTCTTATCATTTAATTGATCAGCTGAATGTTGTGTAGTAATGAACTGCTTCTGAGCAAATTCATAAATGACAGAGAGCGGCGTGTTGTAACAACTTCATTAGCCAGTGGCTGGAGGTTTTATCAGGATAAAGCCTTCATTACGGTCCTACCTTGCATCCACAATCGTATCTGCGAGGAATCAAAATTAGAGCAATAATTCACACAAATGAATATTTTCTACAGCAAGCGGTCTAACTTAGGGTAAACTTCTTTCTGTCTGAATCACAATAACACACACGAACAGAGTGAGGTTATTGTGGATGGGCAGCTGTTTTTCTTTTTTTCTCCAAACTTAGTGGGCGTGCTGCTGAGCCCTGCATGGCTGACTTAAGCTGCAGCGCAACTGGCTGTGGCTCACTTTGAAAACCCCCCACCCTCACCCACTGAGGGTTCCCAAACTGTCACATGCCACTGAACCACAGTAAACAACACACACGCACACACGCACACACATCCAGCATAGCCATTTTCATTAACAGAACCACTGGCACACTCAGCCCAGCTGGTCCCCGAGTCGACACGGGAACTGCACATCTGGTGTGGATGCTCCGTTAGAGGGAGGCCATCTGGTCGAACGGCGGGAGGGAGCAGACAGGAACAAGTCAGAGGAGATTCTCATTGATAGGGGCTCCCATTGATACTATACAACGTATACACATAAAAAAAATGGATTTGCCTGTCAGATGTAATGCAACATATACTCTGAGTGCATTAGTCTGCTTCCGAGTAAGAGGATTAGATGTCAAAGTCAGATTTTCTCTCTGAGCATTTGGAGCTAATGGCAACAAACAGATACTACGTTTAATGGCTTCGACTCTCAGCAAAGCACACAACTTCTCTACATAATGCTCCTGTTGTATTGTCCTGTAGTCTTCTTTGGATCAACAGAAACATTAATGTTTCTTCAACATCTCAACATGATGCTGCTTTACTTTTAACTCCTCTAATGTTCTTTATAGTATTTTTTTTTTTTTTTACTGTACTTGATTTAGTCTGTTTGTGTTTGATAACTGGCTGTTGAAGGGTTAGTACGCACAGAGCAATGCCCCACTTTGCTCTTTGGGATTGATAACGACTGACTAAATTATCTTGCTTATCCAGTAGCTATGGTAGTACAATACAACTATTCATTTAAAAAAATCACTTTTCTTTGTTTCCTAGTTTTGAGTAGTGCTGAACTGTAGTAAATTCCAGGAAAGGAGTCAGAATAAGAGCCATTATGATGGTGCATGGAGGAGACTGATGTACCCTTCTGGACCCAGACCTGGGAGGGGAGCTTGCAGGTGAGTGTCTGGCAACCGATATTTGGCTCCTGAGGTTTGGCTGGGTTCAGCTCAAAAAGTCTACAGGAAGCCACCTCCTTGTGGGCCCACCAGCCTTGAGGAAATGAGTCAAGGTTGGTTGCAATGGTGGCAGGCGAGGGTTGGGAGTGAGTGATGGACCTGCAGGTTGGGGTAATTGGGTAAGCCAATAACTGAAAGTTAGCCAAAAGAAAAGGCTCTCAATTTACTGGTCTGTCTATGATCCAGTCCTCTCCTATGGTCTCAAGATTTGGATTGAGACTTAAAGAATGAGATCCTGGATACAAGCAGCTAAAACGAGCTTCCTCTTTAGAGTGGCTGTGTTCAGCCGTAGAGAGAAGGAGAGGGATGTCTGGGTTTTCCTTCTGGATCTTCTACCTCCATCACCCGATCTATAGAGGAAACGGGAGAGGTGGATTTATGGAAGGACTGAAAGAAGTTGAAAACTTCAAGAGAAAAAGTAATTAAGAAAATAGGAATCTAAACCTGAATCAGCACTGGAACAAAGACACTCATTGTGCAAATGAACAAAGGTGACTTCTAACTTCTGAATGATGGAAATAGATGTTTTATGGAGTATTTTATGTATGTTTAAAACTCTTATTGTGATAAACTGAAAGTTCTGTGAGTTTCACTGTTGTGATCAACACTAAATACGGCTGATTTAGAAAGACTTCCTTCTTTCTTTCATTTTGAAATTTCAGCTTTATTCTGTTGACAGTGTTTGATCTATTTTTCATTATTTTAACTTTAATCTGAAATATGGGTAACAAAAGAACGATTATTTATTTGTGTGTTTCTTCTGGGTGGCCCTGATACGTAGTTGTACACTAGCCGGGAATAAAGACAGAATGTCCAGATTAATTATAAAGAGTGCAGGTGCTTACACACAAACCCAGAGCTGCTCTTTTGATTACATTATTAACTCGTGGCATCTCTTTCATGAAATTGCTTGTAAATTTTTACTGACCACAGCCTGACCCTGGCAGCAATAAAGCCACGTGACATTTAGCCATTTAGTTGCTTACATTTGTATTACAGTAAGGCAAAAAAGTCAGAAAATAACCAAAGCCTTTGGATGCACCAGCAGTAATACACTTATACCTTATGTGAAGGCTGCAAATACAAGGCTGCAAATACACACACACACACACACACACACACACAAAGAGCCTCCTACTGCCAGTGGTCGGCTGAATCGTGCTCTTATTAAACCTTGATCGGAATTCGAGCTTGAGCATTATCCACTTACAGTTATTAATGCTGCGGCTCTCTAGGACAGACAGAGCAGTGAACGAGCATGCGTGTATGTGTGTGTGTGTGTGTGTGTGTGTGTGTGTGTGTGTGTGTGTGCGTGTGTGTGTGTGTGTGTGTGCATTTGTGGCAGATGTTGGTAGAAAAACTCTGAAGGTAGGACAGTTAACATTACACGCACGGATGACATTGTCGCAGTCACTGGAAAATTGCAACTTCTGTTAGACGAAGAAGTAGACACACGTCAAAGAAAAAGAACTTTTAAAAATACACTATTATCAAAACCAATCAGGAAAGTGGGACCTGGATAATAACCGAGCACAAGATGCTTGATGAGACAACTAAAATTGCACCTAAAATTCCAGCCTCAAGGGACAAAAAGCAATTGAGATTCAGTCGTTGTTTTTTTTTTTTTTTTTTTAACTTTTCCAATATACTCAAACCCCGGCATCAGTTAATTAGAAATCCAAAGACATCCCCTCTTCTGGCAGAGTTAATTAAGAATGAGCACAATTATGACTGCTATGAAGTGTTGTCTAGGGAAACATAACGGTAAGATAAGACCAAAGTAGGAAAACACACTCGTAAATACAAAAGACAAAGTTAGATGACAAAATAATGTTTTTTTACCACCCAAAATATCTGATTAGAGGCTGATTTACACTTCATTTTGGCTGCAGCAACTCCAGATTCATTGCTTTTAGCTGTTGTCATCATTCCTAATCCTTAATAGGCTTTCGAAGCCTTACAGCACCTGAATTTGCCAAACGACATGAATTTTCCTCTCTGGGACGGTATGATATCAGAGGTCTGACTGCCTGGACAACTGAGTGATACAAAGGTAGTGGTGGTGAGCCAAAACCAGCTGTACGGGGGAGAGGAGGGGGAGGGGAGGAAGGAAGGGACTGGATGTGGCTTTGATGAGGAGGCATGAGGAGAGAGAGGAAGCTCGGGAAGCAGGTGTGTGAGGAGGTGATAAGAACACTGCTCACACACACAAACACACACACACACACACACACACACACACACACACACACACACACACACACACTCCTGAAAGTACCACTTATGGAAACTCTTCAGCACTAAATTTAAATTACCTCCCAAACAGTGGCACCTCCAACTTTCTCCCTGTTCCCTCAGCATAAGTGGGACAAAGAATTATGACACAAGGAAAAATAAGAAAATATGATTTTTGAAAAACTTTTTTGAAGATAAAATCAAATTTAATTGGTGCTGGTAAACAAAACAGGATGGGTTCATTTGTCGAGAGTTAAAGGATCCCCTCGAGAGCGCTTTGTGGCAAAACGTGGTGCCGAACAGAGAAAAGTCATTACGGGTAAGATATTTGTTTGGCTGGCTTGTTTCAGAATGCATTAAGATTAATTAAGTGCCGCTAAATGTGGTGCTGTGGAGTTCAGATTCCACAGATGCATTCTCATCATTAGCTCACAGCTTTTTTCAGCCTGCTTAACAGCTTCTAATAGCCTTTGGTGAAGCCAGACCAGAGTGTCCTAATGGTTGCAGAACAGTAAGTATGACTATCGGACTCGTGCACGGTGATTTAGTGACTCAGAATGACTGTATTGATGTAAAATCCATGGTGGGATGTAAATCTAAACTCCACACTCTGCAGCCGAGTTTGCACCTGTCTGCGCTTGTTAATCAAGGCAGGGATTGAGGGAGATGGAAGAGAAGCAATTAGACGCTCTGTCATCAAATATTTGGTTTGTTTGGCAGGAGCACTGCATAAAGGAGCGGAGGAGACACCGCTAAGCATGCTCAGATTACTTTATATCCACAATTATTTGAAATAAACTTTGCAGAAGCAATTAGATCCAATCAGGGATTAATTGAGCTAACACAGAAGGAGAAGGATGGTTTTGGAATTGTTCTACTTAAGTATTTACCCAAAGTCCAATTAAAACATCATTTCAATGATTGCCTGTCAGTTCGCTAACTGTTAGTGCATTTGTCACATGGAGAGTGTGAATGTGTGTAACTGCATGTGATGTGTGTGTGTGTGCAGACTAATGTCAAACTATTGATGAAGAATATCATCATAGATAATATTGCACTGATTTCAGAAATAGTGATGTCACATTCTTTTTGTTATTTTCAAATCAAGAATTATACTTTTTTTACTTTAATGACTTGCTTTTAATTATACTATCTCCAGAACAAACTATTTCACAAGTATTACTAAAGACACAGACTGTATTACCTTTGATTTTTAGACTTTAAAAAGGACATTTAGAGACATTTTAAAGAATGACCTATTTAAACCTCAAAATTATTAAATAATCTGTGACTTTTAAGCTGAAATTATCTATATGTTTAAATTCATCTTGCTCTGAGACATAGAATCTGTCAGTCAAAGCTACTTATCCTGGTTATTTACACTACATAAGGCTACTCTATGTCATCATGAGTTTCATCAAGATTGGAAATGAATCTATTTTAGGAACAGAACTAAATGTTTACACTTTGTTTTCCCCGGCACATGGGGCTCAACTATAATTAGTCATGTAACATGAAAACTCACATTTTAAATATTTTAAGAAATTGTGAAATGATTTATGAAATTATGCAAAACCGACAAGAAAAATCTGTTCATATTTGACAGTGTGAAACATTTGGAGTGGCTGAGTGCACAGACACAGACTTCTACCTCTACTGGATCATGATGCTGGGAAGCAGACTGAACCAATGACAAAACATGGAGAATGGATAAAAAAAAAACAGGTGCAATAACAAGGATTTTTATATATTTATTTTCAATTTAGCAGTGACTGTTTTGTTGTTGATATTTATGGTCTCTTTTCTGCTTAAATTATTTTTTCATAATATTTGTTTATTGAAATTAAAGTTTACTAGAAAACAATAAATGCATGTCACCATCCTGTTTGGAGAGTGTGAAAGTAAAAGTGACAGGTTGGTTGTGGTCTATAGTCGACTGCATTAAGAATTTCAGTTCAGTTTTAAAGAGTTTCAGCAGGGACATGTTTTAGTTTTCAAACATTTGCTGGCAGTTCCTCTTATTTTGTGTCCACCCTGTTAAAACCTTTGATCATGTGTAGCCTTTAGAATGTTTTAAAGGTTTTAGATTCCTATATTTTATGCAGCTTTTTTTGCATGTAAGAGCCCCTGTGTGATACAGCTGGATTGTTCATCCATTTATCAATTTTGAGTCAGTTCATCTGAGGTTGGGTCTTAGGGCAACAGTTCTGGGAGGGGAGCCCAGATAGCCCTCTCCCCAGTGACACTCTCCAGCTCTTCCAGGGGGATCCCAAGGCGTTCCAGGGTCACAGAGGATACATAATCCATCCAGCGAGCTCTGGATCTGCCCTGGGGTCTCTTCCCACTGGGATGTCTTTGGAAAACCTCCAAAGGGAGATGACCAGGGGCATCCTGATCAGATGCCAGAACCACCTCAGCTGATTCCTGATGGAGAGGAGCATCAGTGGCTCTCTTCAAGATGAAGAAGATAAGGCTGAACCAGCCCATTTCAACCATGTGTACCCGTGCTAAAACAACATACTGTACCATGACTGGTCCAGACAATAATGATGATTAGTTGGTTGAATATTGGTTCAAAACCATTCAACAAATCTGCTAGAAAACCAGTGTTTTTCTGTGAAGAATCTTTGTAAAAAAAAAAAGAATCAGCTTTTTTTTTCTTTTTAGTTAAGTTAAGAGCAAACAAAGAATTTAGACTGGAAGAGGAACAAGTGCCTTAAACAGAACTCCTAACTGAAGAAGCAGTTTGAGTTTTTAATCATGCTTCTAAAAGTTTCCCTTAGATCCTGGTGGCTGGAAATCCATTTAGCCAAAACTTAATGACAAAGAGTATATAACACTTGAGAGGTTGTTCACAGCTTGAGAAAATCTTTCAAGACAAAACTCCTAACTTGTTCTTTTCTTCTTTGCCAACACACAAAGAGATGATGAACTTCTAAGGCCTTTATCATCCCAGAATTATGGTCTACAATCCAACTGATCTGGTCATGAAAAAAAAATGAAGCCTTCTTTAACCTTTTTGGTTTAATTAGCTTAGATTGAAAGATTAATTCTTGATTTTACAAGATCCATATGGGACAAAATACATACAGGGCATGTATTAGAGTTGTAGGGTGAAAGCTGAATTAGAGGATAGGAGTTTGTATCCAATGCTTGCAGTTACAGACAGGCTGCAGGAGTAATGACTGTCAACAGTCGCACTTAACTAAAGATGCTAATGGATGAGCTTTTATTCCGCTAATTGCTCTTTAATCGTAAAGAGAGCTGTGAGAAAGAAAAGGCAAATCCTTGGCTGTAAAAGAAAGAGAACATTAAGAAAAATATTTTTTTAGAACAGGTTTATTCATTTTTTTGTTATTCAGATCTAGAATGAAAATTGCATAAAATGTTTCCATCCATTCCTACAGTATGTGCTGCATTTTTACTTTCTGAAAATGTCAGGAATAAGAGTATTTTTGCAAGATGTTTCTGGGTTTAACATCAAAACATTGACATCTGCAATTTAGCTCAGATCGTGATGCCATCAAATCAATATTATAGGGAGACTTTGCATATGTTTAAACGTTTCCCCATCATGTTTTCAGTTTTACATAAAACAACTGATGGCCCATTTCCAGCTGTATGCATTAGGGTTTAAAGAATATGGAAATGCCTGCTCATTTAAAATGAGTATAAAAGCAGATTTTTCCCCTTTATGTCTTTCCTTCAGTTGATTGTATTTTTCCACAGAACCAGAAAACGAATTGTGAATTTAATCACTAAAAACAACTCATATATTGCATATTGGCTTTAAGAAATACAACAATTCTTCATTTAGCTGATCCACTCTACAGGCAGAATATCTAAAATAGAAATTAATTTAGGTATGAACATAAAAACGGACTGTATCCACTTCCTTCGTTCGACACATGAGCAAAACTGTTTCCAAACGTCATGGATGAAAGATTACAATCTTCATTTCACAAAATACTAAAACAAAAGAAGCACTTAGACGTGTGGCTCTGATATTGGTTAATCAAGCTGAAGCACGGCGTTTCAAACTTTAATCAGTGTGACAGATGCAGCTGCTGTCTCTTTATTATTATTATTTTTACTACATCACATCATAAGAGAGGTTGACTACCAGTTTGGCACAAGTGTTAATTGTACTGAGATTTGATGGCAAAATAAAACACAAACATCATTCATAAGATTTTTCTTTCACCACACGTTTTGTATTAGGTATCTTGTTCACTCGTGCATGGAGTCTCGATCCCCATTTTTAAGAAACTAAGACTTTTAATTTGAAACTTCCCATCAAAAGAATGATCATCTATAGTCACCGGCCACTTTATTAAGACACCTGTTCAATTGCTTGTTAACACGAAGAGCTAACCAGCCAATCACATGGCAGCAACCCAGTGCATTTAAGCATCTAGATGTGGTGAAGACTTGAAGTTCAAGCTGAGCATCAGAATGAAAAAGAAAGGGGGTTTAAGTGACTTTGAATTTGACTTGATTGTTGGTGCCAGACGAGCTGGTCTGAGTGTTCTGGAAACAGCTGATCTACTGGGAGTGTTTACCCACAGCCACCTCTAGGGTTTACTGTACATATAAGATAAAATATCCAGGGAGCTGCTGGTATGTGGATGATGTAAAGGATGATTGAGCTAAGAGCTAAGAACAGGAAACTAAAGCTACAGCTCACAGGATCATCAGAAATGTACAATATGTGAATGAAAAAAAAAACATTTTCCATCTGATGAGTCTCGATTTCAGCTGCAACATTCGGATGGTCGGATCAGAATTTGGTGTCAACAACATGAAAGATCCATCCCGCCTTGTATCCACGGTTTAGGGTGCTGGTGGATTAATGGTGTAAGGGATTTGTTCTTGTCCCACTTTGGGCTCCTTAATACCAACTTATCATCATTTAAAACCACAGCCTACCTGAATATTGTTGCCCATCCTTTTATTTAAGGCAGTTCTGAAGGCTAGCCAAATACTAATGAGGTCTACCTTATAAAGTGGCCAGTATTTAGGATTTGATTAACTATAAGTCTGAAAGGAACACTGATGCAGAAGCAAGTTTGTAAAACATTGAGTGATATTGTTGCACTGCATGCTGTCAGAACTGAACACTTTGCAGTCCTATGATTTTCTTTTCAGAACTTTTAAATTTGTATAAATTAGACTCAGGTTTAATTTGTGAAGCACACACATGCTGCAGTATTGGTCCAGTCGTTGTACATTAAGTACTGTAGCGTGTTGCAAAGAACCTATTAGACATTTCATTTTTCCTGCAGCGCTGCGTCCTCCCATCTCCAATCGTTACACTGTAATCTCCTTAAGTGCAACCAAAACCTTGAAACCTTATCTTCAGCTCTTACTTGATATTCAGAGACGGGGTGGTGTATTGGGAGGTAAAAGTCTTTAAAAGCTTGTTATTGGGCTAAATTAGTTGAAGTTAGTAAGCTGAAGTCAAGATGAAGATAGTATGTTTGAATTCCACTGAGGTTTAGAAGAACTAGCAGAAACTAAGTGATAGATTTATATTAATATATATTTTATTTTACAGCCCCTTGATTTAACCTCCCCCATCTAGCCTCCATCACTGAGTTTGTCCCTATTCGGTGGGCTTTTCGGTAGATCCTGACAGAGAGCTGTCAGCTGCAAGGCTGGAGTGATTTTCCAGCAGCTTTCATGGAGAAAATCCTGGTTGGATTCAGAGCTGCCTTTTCTGATGTGTAAGATTCCTGGAGACAGGCCCAGCAGGTTTAAGAAGATTAATTAGTGTGTAGCAGAGACTGGGGAGAAATCTCTCTTCCATAGATGCTATATCCACTGACACAGCTTTGGATACTAGTAAGTCCTTAAAAAATGTGCACACAACCAGTATACACACAACTATAATGTGCACACACATACAGGAGTCGCTTCAGGAGGGCCAAAAGTCTGCCATGCCCCTCGCTCATCCAATAATGACACCACCCGTCCCCACCTTCCTTCTATTCCCTGAAGCTGTTTATCCTGCCTGTTCACTTCTCGCTCTGCTTTTGCTTAGAACACATTTCCCCCTTGTTATTGCACTTGCCAGGAAAATGCTGTCCTATTAGGGACAATTTTCATATCCTGTCTCTTCGTTGGAACACAGAGTTCAGGTAAACACATCGCAAAGAAAAAAAAAAAAACACCAAAAACAAAATCTAATACGAGCAGGAAACAGTGATGAAAGTGGTGCCGCTCTAAATTCCAAAGAAATAATAAAATAAAAGCCAACTCTCCGAATCGGAGACGGGCTGCTGTTCATGAGGTACGATGAGAATCTATTAAAATGAGAAGGGAAGTCATCCAAAACTTGTAAAACCGGGTAAACTTTCTGTGACAACCCATTATCTATCATCTCCTCAGACTGTGCTGATTGATACTGAAGATTAGACAAGGGCTGAAAATAGAGGCGCACTCACACACACACACACACCACTCCCTGAATCCTCATCACCGTCATCATTTTCATCATTACATGAAATATGACCGAGAGCAGAATCCCACAATGCCGTGCGAATGTCGACGAGAGTTAGTATCAGGAAGACACAAGAGATATGCATGCATCATCTGGCCAGGAGAACATCACTTGTGGGGAGACAGCCAGAGGCTCTAAGGGGGAGACGTTGGGGGAGGAGGGAGTGAGAGAGGAGAGTTCAGGGAGAGATGGGAGGGAGTAGGAGGGACCTGACAGGAAAGTGAGAAGAGAATGAGGTAAAATATTAAGGAAAGAGAAGTGGGATGAAATGAGTGGAATATCTGCCGTGGCTCAGGCTGGGAAATAATACAAAGAGGCAATCAGAGAAAATGGAGGCCTAATATCCCAGCGTTACATAATCTCCAAAGATTTAAACATAATGCATAATCTCTGCAGGTTCAACAATACACCATGTGCCCTAATTCTCAGCCAATTACAAATTCTCAGGATTTCGATTTGAGGATTTATATGGATTTGACTGGAATGCCCTCAAACGTGGGAGTAGTGGGAGTAGTGGTGGGGCCTTCTCAAGGCTGTTGACAGCTGGGGTCCCCATGCAGCCTCCCTTTGCCCTCAGTGTACTCTAATGCCCTTCAATGACCAGATTAAAGCTCAAATGACAAATGCACAAAGGCTGGAAACATCTGTTCTGGAACATCCAGTCCGTCCTCCCAATGCCGAGCCCTGTTGGTCACTCCTCAGCTTCCATTCCCATGCGGACAACATCTGCAGCAATGGACCAGTGCACAATAACCACTGGAGCATGAGGCCAAGCTAACCCACGAAGCACAGGAGCAACATTTTTTACACAACAACAAATTTGCTTTTTAAAAACAGCTTTCTACATTGTTTCCATCCCATTCCATCAGCCTGGTTGGAATGTTGATAATGTCTTGGGATATCCACTATAGTTTTAGTTTTGATCAATGATGCAGGTTTAAACAACATTAATGTGCCTTTCCTTTCCCAGTCTGATGCTCATCTTGAGTACTGGGCAGAAGTTGTACAAGTGTGTTCATTGCTGCTATTGCTAAATCAAAGTCAAAAGTTTTCCTCCATGCAAATAAAAATAAAACAGCCCACAGGATCTGGTAATAAAATGTTTCTCTTCTATGAAAGGTGTAATTACACTGCCTGCAATCCTTCAACATGAGTTGGTGTAAAGTGTCCAAGAGTAGAAATTAAACCCATCGTGGTCTATGTACCTCACAGTGTTCACAGATTTGTTTTAGCTTTTGATGTTGGACTTTTCTAGCTGACACAGAGATTTGGAAGTGCGTACAACATCGGGTAATTCATAAGACAGAAGATGCCAGATTAACCTAATAAAAAAAGGAAAACTCCTAAATTACACAAAAATAAACCCAATAAAATAGTCATTTATTGGATGCTGAAGACAATAATAAAGTGAGTGGACTCAAGGCCTATTATTCCTTTATAGAATTTAAATCACTTATTCTTTTTTATGCTACAGTTTCAAACTAAGTTCATCTAATGTTGAGAAATGATGGAGTTACTGTATGACCATTTTGGTCAAATCTTGAAAAATAATGTGTTGAGTATGTGTTGGGGCATGACTCTCAGCTAAGAACATGAAATTTTAGCTCAATATCAGCAAAATTCACAGAGTTTAAACCAATTTTTACATTTGCTAAGGTTGGTTAGCTGTGGCAGCCATTATGAATTTAATATTTAATCATTTAGATGTAGAGCCTTTGGTTATTCAAGATACTAGAACATGGAAGTAAAAAATGCACATTTAAGGAATTCATTCTAAACATACTCTAAACCCCAGCCAGGAAGGGAAAAAGCAATGCCCTTATGCTGCCTAAACCCCTGGTAGACCTCCAGTGTATCCATTAGCCCATGTGACAGTAGGTTTGGCCTGCTTGACACAAACACCACTCTGTCAGAAAGAGAAAAGAACCACTACCTTGTTGCAATTACACCCTTTACAACTGTGTAAAATGAATTGACACACATCTGTTGTAGCAGGCAGTGACCGGACACATCCCACCACTCTGTCTTGTGTTGAGCAGTTATTTATTAAATAACCTTTCACCAGGTAAAAAGGATTCAGAGAACAAACTGAGTGCAGAGGTTTGGGAGTTCGGGAGATTTCATGAATTAATCAGGCTTCCGGATATTCTCCGTCCTTTTTACCCACTCAGGTGTACACCGGTGAAGTCTGTAGGCACTTTTATTTCTGCTCCAGGTCCGGAGGCTCTCCAGTTCTTATGAATCAGAAGGTAGGTGGATGGAGTGGTTCCTGGGACATGATGGAGTCAAGTGAATGAGCATACAAAAGTCTTGGATGTGACACTTAGGAGTTACAGCAGCGATTTGGCCTAGATTGGGTGGATTGTTGAGTAGACCACATGAATAATAAACTAACTACAAAGCCCCTCCAGCTGGTTGGGGATCTTCCCCCTCTCTCATCCCTCTATCCAGACAAAGGACAACCCAAAGCAAGGGATGCTCCGTGTTCCTCACAACGCTGAGGCCGATATTGTAATAACTGGAGTTATCTCTTTTGCACATTGTTAAAACTTATATATAAAGTAGTTAATTCAGTGAGACACTTGTTGAATTTGCCACACAAATCTGCACATGTAACCACACATGAGTAAAGATACTCAAGCCTACACTACAGTAAAAACAGGAATAGGGGTGATTTAAAATTTTGCAAAATTGACGTTTTCTCTGACTGTAATCCTGCACATTATCATAATACTGTGTATACAAATGAACTGCAGTTAGATGTAAAAACAGAGAGCAACACCCAGCTGCAGCTTACCCAGATGACTGAAGCAATAAGTCACAGCTCTATCTATAAAGAGTGCCTCATTCTCGGTTTGCTAATGGAGTAGATTACACCGGTGCCAACTCATCTAAAGCTAGATGTAAAGCCATAATTCAAATTACAAATTTGGAACATGACTGCTTTAAATTATAGACAATATTGTATTCTGTACAGTATCCAATAAACTACCCTGAAACGTAGACAGTGGCTTGTGAAGAATCATTTTGTCATGCTGAAAATGGATTTTGTGACTCAGTTCTTGCCAAATCCAATTCAAAACTCCATATTATGAATGTATGGAAATGAAAACCTTAAATGACAAAAGCATACTGTTTACTATAATCAACCATATGAATCAGAACCACATGTCTGCTGCAGTTTTGTCTTTATCAACAGCAGCTTGAGTGTTAAACTTGTTAAACTCAACTTTGACAGTCAAGATATTTTTCTTTCCGGATGAGGAATCTTTACCTGGCAGCTACATCTTTCTTCACTATTTTTTTGAAGATTTTCTATCCGTGAGCAGAACATATTTGATAGATAAGAATACTTTTTGTTGTTTTCTCAAAAGTTTATCCTCAGCCATATGCTGTGACGGGTGAATGTGAGCAGTCTGAACCAATATGACCTTTTTTTCAAAGACTTTTCTGCAGACTTTCCAAACACTGACTGTCATTTCTGTTGACTGAATCTAGGTCTACACCAAGAAGAGCAACAAATAGAGTCATGGTAGTCCTCTAAGTCATTATTTTTACATAAAATGTGTTTATTAAATATCTTTTAACATATCTTTTGTAATATATTTACTAATTAGATTGAAAATAATCAATTATTTTTATCATTTCAACATCAAACCGTGATCTTTTTGTGCATGCACCATTTTTTTTCAGATATTCTGACCAAAAACATGCATGCTAAGCTAATTGGTGAAAAATTGTGAGAATATAAATGCTTATTCATCTCTGTGTGTGACCTTGTGATGGACTGCTGACCTGTCCAGGGTATACCCTGCCTCCATGACCCTGCACAGAGTCGTCAATAAAACAATGGATAAAAGTACATTTACATAATATTAGTTAAATAAACACAGAAACCTGCTTATAATGCATATAACTACTATTTAAACTCAGCAGTTTGTCTTCTATTTTTTAGCACATATAATTTACATTAACTTGTGCAATTTTATTAGATTACAGAACAAGAACACTACAGAATAATGTTAACATCAGCTAAGCAGGATTAAGACCCTTAGAGGCCTCTCGACTCCGACACTCCTGGACCCAATTTCAATTACATGCACATCTGGTGTGAAATCCACCTTCATAATTAACCAACACCAACTAACCAGTTCTAATCAGGTATAGAATCCACTTCAGTAAAATGAATTTTGATATTTAATCACAAATCACTTATACTAGATATGAAGGTAAAAGTTTAATATTTTTAAGGTACAACTGAATTTTAGACAAAAAAAACTATATGTATCTGCTCAGTGAAAATTGTCCAGACATATTACCATTTATTATTGATGTATACCAGTGTGACAAAGCCACATGTTTTCATTTTAAGCAGAGTTCAAATTGTGATTAAGGTGGAAAAAAATGTGAAAATGTTTCCACAACAGTAAAACAATATCTCTTTTAGTAACTAATGACACAACAGTGATGCAACGATCATTATGCTGAAAGCAAAACGTGACACAATAAATCAATGTATCTTTATGCACAGAAAACTAAATATGTCCTACTTTTACAGCTAGCTTGTCACAAGCTTTTTTGTCACCCGCTATTAATCAGTTAGATTTTTATTTATTCATTTGCATTTGCAGTTTTTCTTTAAGGCAATGTTGTGCCATCATCAAACTATTATGCTTGTTTTCTTATTAATACACAAAAACGAGAACAAAGCATTTTCTACTCAACAATGAAATAGCCAATTATAATCAGATGTAAGACAGAGTTATTTGAAACAACTTTTATTTGATTCTGAATCATTGCAAAAAAATCTGTTCTTTTTACTTTAAACAGGCCTGTGTATATGTTGCTCTTACAATAGATCCAGGCTAGAGTTTTATATATCAGCTGCATTGCTTTCAAAATAATGGTCATTGGTTATTGGAATTCTATACCGGCCAACCACCACTCTAGGCAATCTTTCATCTAATGATTTTTTTTCTTCCCCCTCTGGGGAAAATTGTTATTGTTATGGTAATTCCTAGCTAACGTATATCTGACATTTAATGGATATGTGGGTCAGGACTTCCTGTACTGTGTATCTGTCAATATCTAAAACATTCCTATAAAGTCATAAAAAAACTGTTGTCCCTTTATAGCCTAACAGCCAAAGTCTTTGCTGTTGTGGGCTCTGCCAATTAATGTTGACTTGTTTCTTAGGAAATGCAAACAATAGCTTAAAAAGTGAAACTGTGTGAATAAGTGTGCACTAAGATAGATTAAATTGAACCAACCAATCATACATTTGAATGTATTTTTGCACTTTATTTACTAAAATATAATGTGCACATGTTCCTAAAGCAATCAAACTGCTGCTTCATAAAAACAATTAAAAGCAACTTTAACGGGAAGCTTTAACACAGTAAATCGAGTAAGAGCGCTTCTTCACGCCAGACATATGTTTCTTCCAACCAACTGTAAGAAAGTGCACCAGAGCTCTTAAAGGTGTTTGCATGGTCCAATTAACACCAGATGCTAGCCCTTAGCTAACGTACCCAACCTCATGATGCACAGACCTTCAAGGAGCGAGCATGGTCCAGTTAGCACCAGATGCTAGCCCCTTATCTGACTGTCTTCTGCAAAATAGAAATTATAAATTAGCTCTGCTTGCCTGCCCTGGCCACCTCTCTGTGGACTCTTACAAAATGAGACCACAGAGGAAATCCATAACAACTTCATGTTTTTATTATCAACATTCACATTTTGATTGAGGAATAAATATTAAATGATGACACAGGCTGGAAAAGGCTAATCAAATATAATCCACTAGATCTCTAACGTTCTATCAGAAGAGAAAAGTAACTTTTAAGGAAAAGTTGGTCTGGATTTCACATGCCAACATGTAAAACACGACTACAGGCTAAATAAACAAACATTCTTTGTTAAATCATCGCCTCTTTTGACCCAAAACAGGAAATAGTATGTTTTCGGAATGCATTTTACATTTATTCCCATTACTTGATTCAGTAAGTATGAAGCGTTTTCCTTCATCCATATTTGATGTACTTTGTACAATTCTGAAAAACAGCTAAAAGCTACTTGAGTTGGAAAAAGTTCAGCTACATGCAGATAAAAGCTGAGGGGTGTTTCAGCGCTTTCTCAGCTGTCTAATTTCATAAGTTCAGGGGCTGGCCCTCCTAACTGCACTGCCAACCACAGAAACTGAGAGCAGTGCTGGTTATATTTAGCACCTAAAGCCAGAATAAGATTTAATCAACAACACTGAGCACTCAGAGACACATTAGTGAACACTTCTGGTTATTTTTTAGATTTCTGTTTAACTTGCGATGTTTTTCTTCATTCGAATGGCCTTCAAATAGCTGCTGAATATAGTTATATTTTGGACGTTTGCGCACAATGGTTGATTACAGGCTGCCAAGCAGTCGCAAGATGTTCAGACTGAAAAAAAAGCAACACTTTTTTACAGATTGCAAAGGTAAAAGGGAAAAACATACACTTTTAGCACAGGTATAATAACAGCTCTTCACATGTGTTTGTTTGGATATCTTTCCTTGTATTTCCTTGTGCAAGATATTTTTGGTAACATTGAATTATAATAAGGCAAATAAAAATTACAGATCACATTATTTTGTTTCTTTTAACATTTTACAAGTTTGCCCAGCATGATGTAACTGAGCTCTGCTGGAGATGCTGTGAAGTATTTTGGGATGTATTTTATGAAACCAGATCCTTTCATGCCTGGAGACAGCAACGCTTTCACTGCAAACTCTATACTGCCTGATGGCTCAGAGGAAACTATTCTCCTACTGAACTCCTTACAGATGTTGAGAAGAAAAAAAAACACAAGTAGAGGTCAAATTTAGATGAACATTAATAAATTGGACACAATCTGTTTAGCACACAAGTATTTGGAGTGTTAATAAAAGCAACATAATTCATTTTCATCCTCATGATTTTAATTTGATTTAATGTACTCGCAAATGTTGCACATCTAATCCTGTTAAGTGTAGTTAATTTAATAAATGAGGTACTTGTACCTTTACTCTATTTATCCTAACAAAAATGCACAACATGTTCAGCCAACAGACTTGGTATTTATAGCATAAAAACTAACCTTTTCCAAGCAAAGTTCAAATAAAAACAGAACTCAACATCATGGTTAGCTAGATAGGTATAACAGTCTATTCTCTTTGATGTCAAAACAAAACTCTGATAATTTGCTAACAATATAAAAATAAAACAAATATATTCATCCATCCTCATGATACTCCTCCACGGTTTTATTTTCAGCCTCCCTCCTGACAGCTTTATGACAACAGGCAGAGAACCAAACATGTCAAACCAGCTGTCAGCACGGTGGTAGAGGGAGGATGATTTGGGCTTGTTTTGCAGCCACAGGTCATGAAGTCATCCATGAACTCCTCTGTAAAACAATGTACTCCAGAGTCAAACATGAGTCTGTCTGATAGTTGAAGCTTGGCCAAAATTAGGTCATCATTTGCAACAAGGCAGAGAACCAAACAACACTCGCAAGTCTGCAAGGAAGGGACCAAAATGATAAGGAGCAACTGGAGACCTTTAATTCAAAAGAGCTGTGCAAAAACGTTAGTTAGGGTGACCAAACGTTACTAATTAAGTTTCTTTTAATGCAGACATATAATATTTGGTAAATCTTATTTACCTTTTTCTTGACATGTTTCGACCCACTGCTCAGGTCTTCATCAGAAGTGTCACTGATGCTTCTGTGACGCGTCTTTATCAGCTGTTTGTATGTACGCGTCACAGAAACATCAGTGACACTTCTGATGAAGACCTGAGCAGTGGGTCGAAACATGTCAAGAAAAAGGTCAATAAGATTTACCAAATATTATATGTCTGCATTAAAAGAACCTCAATTTGTAACGTAAAAAGAAGACATGATGAACTTCATAAAATATGTGACCAAACGTCCTCTTTTCCCCGGACATGTCCTTTTTTCACGTTCTGTCCGGGGCATCCAGGGGGGTTCACAGATTAATAAAAATGTCCAGGTTTTATGGTTTATTCCTCTCTCAGACAGGACAAACAGCAGCTCTTAGTCTGTGTTTCATTTGAAATATAACTTCGGACACTACTTTAAAAGATTTTCCTGTATTTGCTGATGGGAGACAATAGTTTAGTGGTTAGGACGCTAGTCTTGAAGGGTTAGGGTTATAGGTTTGAATCCCACTCCCACTGGGTTGATCATTTTTGTACTTGCTGACTTTTGAAAGCCTATCTGAAGGTTGTTACATACTATTCTTCAAAACCAAACAGAGACTACATACTTTAAATAGATTTAAATAATTAAACAGTATCAAAATGTTTCACTACTGAGCCAAGAGTCCTTTTTTTTTCAAAAATCAAAATATGGTCAGCCTAAAGATTTGAGAAACATTTAAGGTCAAACAGGAAACAGCTGCATGTAGCTGTCGGAGGTGGTTCTAAAGGCTACTGAATCATGACTTTCCTTCAACACTGCTTCTGAATTTTGACTTGTTAAATAAGCAGTGACAAGCATGTAATGTGCCATTTGTTGTTGTCCAGCTGAAACTCATGTTAAGACCAGGTATGGACCAGGTTGTTTGTAATGCTTTGATATGTAAAACCATGGATGTAAAAGTGAGTGGACTTTAATAATTAATCCAGAAGGAACTGTACCGACGGCTACTTTAGAGCACTACTCCATTAGTGCCCCCATGTCAGAGGATTCAGCAGGTAGGTTTTAGTGCTCAGGTTAGGCAGGATATTTTAAAACTAAAGATCATGTAAAAAAAAAATACAGTTACGGATTTTTATAAAACTTTACTGTGACAAAGAAGCATGAGGAAATGAGTTTCTGTTAGAATCATTTATACAGTAAAATTATAAGTTTTAAGTCCTTAGTGTTATGTGAAATACTCACTAGTCTATATCTTTTATATATTTAGCATAATTTTACAACTTACACTTATAAAGAATGAATCAAACTCTTTGTTCTTGGTGTTCAGTCAGCTCTATAGCGCAGCAACACACCCCAGGAGGACATTGATTGTTGATAATCTCCCTGAGTGACTATAATTTTAATTCTTTTGGCACAGCCGACCAGACGGGGGCTGATCTTGTTGAGTTTTGTATTAATGAACCCCCTTGCATTGCCCGCCTCTCCACCCACAACTCCTTTCATCACATCACTCTTCTCATAGTAGTTTAAGGAAGTCGTTCTAACGCCATCATCAGCCACTCACTCTGATGATCGGTGCCAGTCGGGCGGTGGCCTGAAGGTTGATCAGAGGAGCAGCATCTAACGTCACTGACGTGAAGATATGAAAAGCTGCCCCAGTGTCATACACTGTGACTGATGATTAACACAATTAGATGCTTGGATGTGAGAGTGAATGCTACAACACAACCGCAAACACAAAGAGCCCTGCTTATCAAGGTAAAATACAGGACCTTTGAATAATAAACAGACATGACCTTGTTTCTCTGTGGAAGGGCTGATCTTATCATTCGTGTCAAATATGCGAACAACAAGACTGCTCAGGAAATCGAATTTCAACAGGGGTGAAAATACTTCAGATTTGTGCCTTATGATGTCGTTCAAAGCAATATTGTACACTCCCCACCCCACGCCCTCAATCCTGTTGGCCTAAGGATCACATTTTCTTCCTTCCAGCGTCCTTCTTTTTACTTATTTATTAGTAGGCAAAAATAACAGGGTTATTAAAGGGTTAATGCATTCATTTTCAAGTAATACAAGCTTCAGGTTGAATGTAATTCACTTCCCCTGCAAATCCACAATTCTAGACAACCCCCACCCCACCCCAGTGTACTAAAAGATTTAATACAGATTAAATAACCATAGAGATGGGATAAAAATATGTTGATGTAACATCCCTGTGGACATCGGACTGAAGCAAACCTGAACGGAGGCGATTAGGCTCAAAAAGTGAACTGAAAAAAGGTAAAAGCTTGAAGAAATATTGGTTTCTGATAAAGTAATTAGCTGTGGATAAACGTTCACTGAACACTTTATTAGGTAAACCCAAAAACATGGCAGAAACTCAATGCTTTTAAGTGCTGAAGTACAAACTGACTAATATTTATTTCCTTAAGATTTTAGAGGAAAATATATTTTAGGTGTTTTACTTACTTTATTGTTTTTAAGCCTTAATCATTTTAGATAATTTATATATAAATACTACCTGGTTCTTCTTATGAGTATTATTATTATTATTGACAGTTGTTGATTCTTTGTCATAGGCCCCGCTAACTAATGAGCAGGAATAAGTGTTTCCGTAGTTCATTAATAAGAAACAAATGTTATGAGGTTCGTTATTTGTTTTGCCAACCTGCCAGCTGTAGATTTGCCTGGCACGTCTGCATAATTTGCATATTTTAAGCTCTGCTGCCATCTCAAACAGCTGAAGTGTTTTGCATCAGATGGAATGAATAATGCCTCGTCAAATTTCAGTCAGGCTGAAGCTCACAAAAAAAAAAAAAAAAGAAAATCGCTTGACAAGCCACCAAAATTGAGCTTGTACAGCAGAAATGCACCCGAGGGAGCAGCACCCCTCTGGTTAGCTGCATTTTCTGAACCACTGGTTAAGATCCATTGCTACAACCCATTAGGAAATTTGTGGTTGTGTATGGACTCCTGAAGAAAAAGACCATTCTGAGCTATGCTCATTGTCAGATTCATCCCCACAGCACTTTTATCTACCCACTTGCTCCCACCCGGAGCTTTGCATGACAACTTTGGCTGCAGGAATACTGGCAAGAACCTACAGCCCCTGGAGGAGTCATATGACTTTCCTTCCCTGTAAACATAATATTCTGCAGACAGAGAGGTCTAGCAGCTGGCTAGGTTATTCAATTCTGGATATTGGAGAAGCTGCAGAAAAGTCAGCCTATAAACATTGTTTGAGGATGAATAAAGAACCTAAAAACTACCGGTCATGAAACAGAATAAGACCGTATTTGGCTTTATAACATAACAATTGCCACCTTGAAATAGGGGCACGTATAGGTCCTGCATGGTTCATAAAGCAGATAAAGAACACAGAGTTAGTGATGTGGTTTCACTGAGCAATCATTGATCCCTCAGAATGTCCTTGCTCACCATGACGTTCTATACACATAATATTTAGTCAAATGCACGCCATTGGTTCACAGGGATGGCTGCAGGGATTCTGCATACTGCATCATAAATCATCTAAGACTCACATCATTGCAGCATTTAAAAAAAAAACATTAGAGCTGCCCAGGGGCAAGCATTAAAGCTTTATGTTGTGATATCTAGATACAGCGAAGGCAAGTTTGATTCTTCACAGTTAAAGAAGCATAGTTTATCCTTTTCTTCAAGAAAAAGCTAGTTTAGACATGATAATTGAACTTCTGCTTCAAGAATAAATAGTTTAGGGGGGAAAAATTGAACTGCTTACAGCAAATGAGCTTTATGGTACTTAAAGAGATCCTGAAAATCCCCACAAAATGACTGTGACACAGTCATTGTGTTCATAAAGTCGGCCTCCATTCAGTCAAGGGAATCAGTGAAGCAGCCATAACATTACTCTCCTGACACCATAACGACAGTTTTGGGTCTCTGGTTTCTTTACGAGAGAGAATTATTCACAAGCTTCGAACACAACTCTGCAGCTCAAGATGTGCAATGTAAATGTGATGCGCAGCGGAGCATAAATTCTGATTACAGTGAGAAAGGGATACTCTTTTATGGTAACTTCTGCACCAGATGGTAATCTGGTTCTGCATCAAACAGCAAAATGTATCTTGTGCAAGTATGTCCTCGGACGCACACACACACACATTCCTGGTTCAGGGGGAATTTATACTCCAACTCTGCAGAAACATTAGTATTTTTAGGATAACTAATCATTTTTGATTTGAAATAAAGGAAATAAATCAGCAGTAGAAAAATGATGTGAAAAACGACGAGAAGGCAGAACAATCTCAGATAATGATCCAGGTTTGTTTGCTATTAGGTTCACAGTTCTTATCACTGGTCTTTGTTTCTTCTGGGTTCATGTTTTCCCCATAAAACTGTTCACAGATCCAGAGGAGGTCATAAATAAGCCAAAACAGCAACATCAAAACATATTTCTGACCCTGAAAACTCCTTTTGATCACAATAACATTCTAACACAATCTTCAATAAACATTCTAACACAATCTTCAATGCCTCATCATATTCTAATCCATTTATAATTAGTAAGAATATTTTGATATTTGGTTTATTTTTAACCAAAACACAATATGCTGCTTGCTTTGAGATTCCAGTCTGTGCGAGCAGAAAGCAGAAAACAAAAGTGTGTGTGTTTGTTGTGGATGCATGCATGTATATCAGTGTGTGCGTCCGAGCGTGTGTGCATCTTGTTCATGGCAAGAAATCAGCTCAGTTTAGCACATAATGGAAATGTGAATAGCCCAGAGCGCCTCTCTCCCACACAGGGAGAGATCTGGCTGGGAGCTGGCTGCAGCGTTCCAAACCCAAACAGTGTGAAAGGGAGTTAGCTGGGTTAAAATCCTGCCCCCTTCCTTCCTCCTCCCCGGAGCGGTTCACGGCCCTGCCCATACATTACTCAAGCAGGTCATCCAAACAGGTCTCACCAACAGTCTGCAAAACATATTCACACACATATGCGCAAACGTGCCGAGCATAAAATCCCACACACACTCTGGTAGGTTCAGCCGAAAGGTGAAGCCGTGCATATTATGACAGATGACACCTTCTATGGATCCCGTAGCACAAGTGCCCCAAAATGTTACGCTTAATTTAACATGAACCCTAGCTTTTCCCAAATGCAGCATTTACACATTTTCACATTTTCATACACCCCACGAAAGGTTACCGACCCTGACACATCCTGCAGAACCATTTTTCCGTCATGCAACACTGAGATTTTATTGACCGTGACACAACCTTTTCGGCTCAAGGAACACAATGAAAAGTCAGACTTACGTGCTACTTCCAGAGATGCGTTCCGACTTACAGCCTCTCCCAGATAGTTTCGGGCGACGCACACGTAGTTGCCGTCATCTGGCTTGCTGCGTCGTCCGTGCACGATACGTAAGAAGAAGAGGGACCCACTGGGGAGCAGCATCCGGTGGGAGCGAGGGTTCTCCCGGTCCGTCTCGACACGCTCTCCATCTTTGTACCATTCCACTGTGGGGGTCGGACGGCCTTCAGCTTTACAGTTGAGCGTGGCCGGTTCCCCTTTGGATACAATGAGGTCAGAAGGGTGTTCAACGATGCGAGGAGGGGAATCTTCCTGGCGAAGACGAGACCCTAAAAGGAAGTGGAAAAAAGATGTCCAGATGAAGAAATATTTAAGGAATTTAAATCCAGTCTTCGTGTAAATCATGACAAAGTAAGAGTCATTCTATTTGTAGTGATGGACACTGATGGTTTTTTTCCCTCTAACCAGTGAGTTTAGATTATTGGACACATTCTGTAAAATGTGCAAATTCTTTTGTCATTAATGGTACATTTTTCCCACTGGTACCTGGTATTAACAAGCTACTAACATGGCCAGTAGATGGTGTTAATGTGCAAATTAGTTTTCAAACTCCAGTATTACTATCCCAACCAGAGGTACAGTTATTAGCATAATATTTGCCCCAAAATACCCCAAACTTGACATGATCCTAAGTTTTTGCCTCAGTAATTTTATTTTGAAAGGACTGCAAAGTAGAAACTAAGACTATGGGTGAGCTAAAACCTTACTGCTAGTATTTGTGCTCACCCCTCAACACTGGTTCACCAGACAAGTTACAATGAAGGAACATACATGTCCTCAACCAGAAGAATTAGGAAAGGTCTGAATTTATTAACGTCATTTTTAACCCCGTGCTCAGGGACCATAGATGTTAATTAGCTCTACAGCAAACTATGGTTCAAGAATTTGTTCTGTGCATGGCCCCTGTTAAATTAACTGATGGAATAAAAAATCTGAGTGTGCTTTTAACTGCAGGACTAAATAAACAGGAAGTTTTCTTAAATCACAAAACAGTCACTAAGGTTAGCAATCATTAACAAGATAAATGAAGTCAGAGTAGTGTTGCAGTGGCTTAATATAATTCAGTGCTTTGCTTAGAAAAGTTGTTGTGCTGATATGTTTGACAGGATGTGAAACATGTACATGTCTGTTTTAAGTGTTTCTGCATCAGAGGGTTCAATTATTTAAGGAAAAAATCAAGAATTGACACAGAAATTTGAAGGGTACATTTTTCCTGAAATGTCCATTTCTAATATTGACTTAAACAACCATCCAAAATCTATCTGTATCATTCACTAAAGGAATAGTCCAATCTAAAACTATTAGTAAATGTGTGTGTATTAGTCTGAGTGTGATTTCATTACAACCATTGAAAGGAAACTTGATTTGTGTCAGATTCTTCTTGCTTTAGAGTGGCTACGTTACTCCACTCAAGTATTTGTTTTCACAGACAGGAGCTGGAAAGTTATTACATCTCATTAGCTTTTTTCATTAACACGTTCCATCAGACGCTGATATCATCAAACATAATGTCTCAGAGGGCGTATCGGGTTTCTCACATTGCTCTATGCTGAGGATAAACAAAGTTTTCTCATCTCTTTAATTCGTTACTGTATTATCATGGATATTCGGGGTTTTTATGCAGCCTAATCTTAGCTAAATGGCTAAGAAAAATGTCATGAAACAGTTTATTCCTGTCTAAATTGGACACGAGTGTAAGGGATCCTGTTTACCACAGACGTGACAGCATCCCAACTCTCATCTGTTTCATGGTACATGAGCACATTAGAATATCTGTGTTAAAAGGTCTTCTGTCGTGTGCATGCAAACAACCAAGAATGTGATGTTTGAACTGTTAAAGTTGACTTTTATACGGAAAAAGAAATTGCACTATGAAAGCGCTGTTTGCACAATCTCTCCTTTTTTGGGGGGGTTTGAGGGCAGAAAATAAACAAACTGCAGCCATGATGATTGGCTGCCACGCAGCAACAGAAATAAAGTCACAAATGTGAATAAAATTGATGTGACGCCTGTAATGTTAAGAGGTTTGTTGACAAAAAGCATTCCATTAGCTGGTAACAATACGCCGAATCGTGGCGATACGTTCTGTTTCAAAGAGGCTTTTAAAATGGTGTGTGTCTTGCTCATTTGTGTGAATCCATAAAAATCCCACAAACAAACAGAGTTTATGGAATACTAACTCTGTCTAATTGGTTGTCTGCGCTGGGGGCTCCTCAGAACGGAGCAGTCAGACGACAGAATTTAAATGAGCTCGTTCGGGATGTGGGTGGCACATCGGAGCGGCGGTTGGTGGGGTTCTGTGGGGTCCTGTCAGTCTTTTAGCCCTGTGATGGACTGGCAAACCGTTAAGGGAATTTGTCTGCTTCCTGCACAATTCATGCTCTTTGTGCCCCAGTGACCCTGAATGTAGATGAGTACGGAACAGACATCTTCTCTTTTTGAGTCTTTAGATTTGATGTGAAGGAGAAACATTTTAGTAGTCTAGTGTTTTATTGAAATAAATATAATGATGAATTGGCCAAAAAATAATGAGGTGTGCACAGAATAGACTTCTCATTACAGTTTGCATCAAAAACCATGTATGGAGCTATCCATGGTGCTGAAATAGAAAACCAAGCCCTCTCAGGAGAAAATGGTCTGTTTTGAGGCTTATAAGCGAGTTCTGTACAGATAAAAGTCAATTTAAGGTGTCAGCCTTCCAGCAGTAAAGTTCAGAAGAACTCAATTTGAGTTTCTAACTGAAAGATTAATTTGACTGTCAAGCAAAGGGCACTTGCCATTCAAGTATTGTCTGTATTTCAAACCGTGAGGCTGAAATGTCAAGTTACAAAGCCACTTCCTAAAGACAAATTCTAACTGGACATGCAGATAAGATGTGCACCTGTTTGTGCTTCAAAAACATCTCATTCCCTCTAACAGTTAACACTCATTTATGGTAATGCATTTGATCAGAAATGAGCAAATACAGATGATGTGTTCCTCTTTAACAAGCATTTGTCTCATTGATTGCTGCAGGTAATTACAAACATTTTATTAACCCTGAAATAAAAAAAAAAATCTAACAACAATCGTCAGAAACAACCTTTCAAATCAGTCAGCATCTTTCTGACACAGTGTCAATAAAAAATTGAACACTGTGATGTGCTCAGCAGAGCCAGAAGCTTGTGTTGTTTAGATTCTGTTGACACCAAATAAACTGGTAACTATAGAGTCCAGGGAACATCTGCTTCATGTGCTGCGACCTGCTGGGAATTGCATCACATTTACTCCAGTAGCACACATTTATGGGCTGTAGGATTTAAAGTCTAACAAGCTTACAGTTATATGATGACAAATCTAATATACAGGTTGGATGCCTTTCTTGCAGTTTCAAAATAAACATAATTAAAGTTATTTCATCGAAAGAATCACATTTCTGCAAGCCACTAACTAATACTATTAATTTTCTAAACAATAATGCAATAATGCATTCAAAAAGTGACATTTTGTCTTTGCTTTTGTTGCAGCTTCTTTAATTTATTTACATGTCATTTATGATTTAATTTCTACCAGACATGTTGGAGCAGCCCTCATGAATAAATGAGCAACTTTTGTCTAACGAAGCCATTATAGAGTTGGCCTACAGCAATTTCTTACATCAGAACCAACTCAACCAACTGTAACATGCTGTTAGAGTCACATATTTCAGGAGAAACGTCATTTATTGGATCACGCATGATTCCCGATCCAAACTGAATGTATGAAAGAGGAGATGGAGTCATCAACTCACCGTCGGTACGGGTGCACAGAAGTCCACAGAGAAATAAATAGAGTAGAGGACCCATTCTGGCATATTGGCCTCGGATGAGCTATCGGCGCATGAATTATCCCCAATCAGGATGAAGCAATCAGATGATCAATCAGTCCCGTTTTCCCTCTTGTTCCACTTTAACAATTCACCGCCTCAACAAACTAAAACAACCAAAAGAGCAAAAAGGAAAAAAAAAAGAAAAAGATTTGGGAATCGCTGCCATCCACACGTCCGTTCCTCCTCTCCAGGAGCGCACCAGTAAGCTGTCGACTCTCCCGACACGTTGGCAGTTTCCACAGTCACCAACTCAAACATCACCGACGCCCAAAGCGCGCTCCGACGGTTCCGCCGTCCCACCGCATTCCTCTTGACACTTCACCGGGTCCGAGCGCGGTGAGTCGGATCCATCCTGGCGCGGGACGAGCGGAGGGATGAAAGGTGGAAATGGGATGCAAGTCAGAGGTGAGTGGCTGCACGGTGCAGCGCAGCGGAGCCCCTCCTATCCACTCCACTGCCCTGGGAGAGTCTAACCCCGCCGGTATATAAGAGACACACAGCAAACCTCCACACTACGTCTGAGTGGCAGCACGGGGTGGATGCGTTTAGCTGTTTGATTTTCCTCTTCCTCAGCTTTTGTTTTCCTTCACTCTATCCTTTGTGAATGAAGTGGTGGATTTTTGTCACTGCACGTTTGTTTTCCCCCTGATTTCTTTTTTAATCTCACGTGCACATTAAAAGATCTGATTTAACACATTTAGCAAACCAACACAACAAAAATAGAACTGATATACTAAACAATGATATATGCATTCCCCTCAAAAGGATCTCATTCCCTCAAACATTAATCATCGAGCCATAATTTTCCAAAACCTCTTTGTTTTAGCTGCCATTCATTTTTCATGTTTATGGTTTAAAGAAGAAAAGCTATTAGAAACGGCTGTAAAGAAATGGCACTTCATTCCATCCCACTGCCTAAGGTGCTTATCCTGCCCCGGAGTCAATCCTGCTCAATACAGTCAATAGCATTATAAATGCAGAGCCCCACAGTGAGATGAGAGCCAGATACCAGGTGCTATCGATCCAAAGGGTTCAATTAAACCATTTTTTTTGTCTATCTTGAGCACAATTCAAGATTTCAAGACTGGTAAATGGTGACATCTTTATTGACCTTATTTCTGTTTTTTTAAATTATTATTTTTAAGTGGTACACACCTTTAAGGGTTAGTTCAGATCTTCTGTAGTTGGTTTCCCATTTTGAACAACTTTTACTTTTGAACAACCTCAGTTTGGAGAAACAGATTTCCTTTGAGCAGACTGATAAGCTAACAGCTATGAGGCGAGGACCAAAGTGGACTGCTGCTCAGATATTTTTAAAAAGATTGTCATAACCGTCCATGCAAATACTATTTTCTTTATCTCTTCTTATCCATATGTCCTGCATGAACAATTCTCCCCTTGGGTTTTACATTATTTGCAGCACAGCTAGCTAGCTATCACACTTCCCAGTTGGAATTAATTAACATTTTTGTTGGAAAATCAGTATTAGTTGCAGTGTAAAAAGATTTATATATATATATATATATATTTGCATTAACAAGTGTTGTAGGACTAATAAGTCCAATTTGTAACTCTTTATAATCACTAAGAACTCATCTCTCTTTTGTTCATAACAATTTAAAATAAATCCTCTGCAGAACACTTTAAAAATTTTGTAGATGTGATTTTTTTCAGAACATCCATATTCAAGTTTTTCCCTTAAAAATAGCGTAATTTAAATGCTAATGGATTTTACTTCCGTTTTGCACTGAATTTGACATAATTCCATTTCAAGTCCTGTCAAAAGTGCAAGAAAAGGTAATGAATGGGTTTCTCAGAAAATGAAAAACCAACTGGAACCATTAAGGTGAACCAATAGAAGCCTGAGTGGACAGTTGTAACAGACCGCTTCACACAGATATAGTGAATGTGCTATATGTCATTATAATTACCAAAAGAGAAACAATTCTGAAATATTTTGGAATTTCTGTTAGATGCCTAAAATCATACATTTTGTGGTATTATGCTGTGACACTTACTTCAAAGCTAAAACTTACCACTTTAAGACAGAGTAAGTTCACATCTGGAGGACAGTTCATTTAGAAAATAAACAAGTTCATAAGGTCAGACTACCTTTAAATCATTAACAATAATTTTGACAATCAAGTCCCATGTGAGAGTTTAATTATTTAGTTTGTGTCTTAAATGTGGAGACAAAACATTTTGATTGGCTGTCCACAAGAAAAAAGCTGTGAAAATTTGATTTTTATGAGAATAAATATGAAAAATATGGTCATTAGAAATATAACATGGCTTTATTTGACTTTTATTGGAAGTATAACAAGAATGTATCTGCAGAAATAAAGACAAGAGGCAGATCTGCTCAGTTTCAGGATTTTAAAATGATTTCTGTTTTTATCCAAGATTTGCCAGTTCATGGTTAGTTTTATAGTGAAACGATAATTGGGTTTGTAAGTTAATTTGACGTTTATCCCTAAAGTTCAATAACATAAAAAAGGCTGAGAAAGACCTCCTCATAAACAGGTTTCCAGGCACCAAGGGATTGCGGTGTCCATGTCACACAAAACAAAATCAAAGGGATTACTGGCTCTCATCAATCTAGCCCTGGTCACACATAGGAGACAGTGTCAAGGTCACCATTTTTGTCTGCACCATTACCTACGCATAGCCATGTTTGTTCAAGCCAGGAGAGCTTGGCGGTAACAGATGGTGTGTGTGTGTGTGTGTGTGACAGTGTGTTCAACACCAGGCACGCTCAGCTTTACTGAGAGGAGAGTAGACATGTGTCCTGACCACTGAGTCCAAGCGCGTAGGCAAGTGCCAAACCTCTGTCCAAAAGCTCGGGCTGCTCAACCCAGTGGCAGAGCCTTGAATTACGGGGGCCAAACATCTTAGAATTCATAAGCTGTGACAGTGTGTCCATTTACTCACCTTGTGAGTCTGTGTTTTGACTATTTTAGAGGTGATTTGTCTGCAGGTGGTCAGAATTTGTCAACATGACGAGGTCATAAACATGCACGCTACAGTTCTCTTTGAATAGATAAAAAATCAAAAGACTTTAAAGGAGCAGCTGCTGCAATCTGTCCTTAAATTGGTTTCTCTTTTCAAAATAGATTGATTTTCAAAGTATTTTATGTTTAAAATTAGAGACATGAAGCATTCTGGCTTTTTGGGTTGAGTTTTACAAATTCTTGCAGCACAAGAACAGAACAAGAATAAAAAGGGTTTCACTTGAACTAATTTCCATGCGTTTGGTCAAAGCACCAGTATATGGGTTATGGAGCGTTTAATCACTAGAAATGACGCCTGAACACATTAGTTTTAATTAGATCATTTAATGATCTAAACAAAGTGTTATTTTGGTTTGGACTGGCTTTTTACATTCATGTGGAAAGAAGGATCTTCACGGGGGTCCAAAAAAATACTGCAAATTCTTGTTTTCAGTTAATTCTGAGTTAGAGGTACTCAGTTGTTTAAGTTCTCAGATTAGTCCCAAATGGATCAACTTTTATTAACATTCTCATCCTTTGACAACTTGACTAAATAAACATCAGTCTCATTTTTGTGTTTTGCAGCTTATGAACATTTTAGGTAAAGAAACCCTCAGTTTCCCAGAATGCTATTTGTTGAGTTGTTCACATTTCACTGTAGCACCCTTTTTCCTTAATCAAATTATTAGTTGACAAAGTACATAAATGCAATCTTTGTAATACAGTCAGACTTCAGCAACACAAGCTGGATGTTTGAATAGAGGGTGGCTCAAAAGAGCAAATCATAACACAAACAAACTTTTCAGTTAAACATTCAGTTTCTTTTTCAGATTTGATGTGTAAAACACACTTATGGTCAGTTATCAAAGCAATATGTAGAACAAACTGGAAATGACATCATTACTAATAAGTAAAAATTGGCTCTAACTCAATTTTTCCCCTGTATCCTGCAGTATAGCAACCAGAATTGATGTCTGAATGCCAAAAACAAGCCTTACAGATTTACTATCACAGGTGGGGCGTTACAGCTGCTGCTATAAAGCTCCTGATTTGGGGGGGGGATAACTGAGAAAGAAAGGAGCACGACGGATCTGCTTCTAGACCTGTAAAAAGAGAGAGAGAGAGGGAACAAACAAACAAAACAAATATACCACAGCAATAAACAACATAATGAATGTACAACAATTAAAATGTCTTGGAATTCACACAGTAATGACTAATTCAAGGTGTGTTCAGTGCGATCCACAGCCCAAGGTAATGTGTCTGAAAACACCTGATGCTTGTGTGAGCGTGAGCATCTGTGTGCGTGTATGCACGCTTGTCTATATAAGGTTTCTCCATAAAGTGTTATGTAATGAATGTGGAAGGCCACAGACCCACCCCCCCAAGACCCATGGAAGACACAGGGGAGACCTGAGCCCCAGACACCCAGAGGCCAGAGCAGTCCCAGGAAGACCACCACAAGAGCAGCCTCAACAACCAGACAGGACTAGCGGACCCAGATCCCATCCAACAGTCACCGGGAGAGAGCCGGTGGTTGCTCCAGCACCCAGCCCTGGGCATCAAGACCTATCAAGAGTTGAGGTACCACTCACCAGCAAGAGGAGTGACAGGGGGAGGATCAACCCCACATACTATAGGTTTAGGACAGTTCTCAAAGCAACCTGTAGAACAAATTGGAAATGACCAATGAATAAAAGTTGGCTCTAACTCTAGATTGTTGTCCAATGTCTGAGTTTTCAAAGACAGGAAGATTCTTTTGTACCATGTCAGTTGTGGACACAAACAAACAGGCCTCATGGGTAAATTTATCTCAACCAAGTGAGTTTTCTTGTGTATTTGTGTGGATGAAAGCTGTTCTCTAAATCTGCACCAATTCCCCTGGGAACTTTTAGATTACATGTACCCATCAGACACATCACTTTTGTATTAATATGACTATTATTGTTAAACAAAAACATTTAATTTGTTTCATTTTCCCCTTTGAGTTGAATGATGCTGTCAATGCTTTAATATCACCTCAGTCTTTTGCGACGTAAACATCACTTTCTCTGTAAGTTCACGCTCCAAAAAGCACCACTGAACTCCTGACACACCTTACTAGAGTGGAGAGAAAAGAGCCCAATCCTTCCAAGTCCATTGAAATGCTTTCAAGGTGAAAAAGGCCCAATTCAGCATCGGAAAGAAGAAGTGCTTTCGCAGAGCACCGGCGAGACATCTCTCCTGCGATACATGAGAGAGAGGAAAGGTTCGTGCTTAATCAGGCACAAAAGCATTAACACCATTTGTCTTTCCTCTGCATGAGCACACGAACAAGAAAAACAGGAAAACAAGAAAAAAATGCTGAGAGCAATACACAGTAGAAACCCCAGGAAGCAATGTGCACATAACGTTTTCAAAATGGCAGATAATAGACTTCTACCATGCGTGTAAACATTGCATTTCCATAGAAATGGCCTCTTTCTGTGTTTCAGACGGGTAGTCATGGATGAGAGAGTTATGTGGCACTCACCTCTTAATCTAGTTAGATGTTTCTAAAAGTGCCCCAGTTCATCACTTTAACAGGGTGTTAAAAAAGTGTCAGCATTGGCAATTTAAATTTTGCATTTAACTGTGTGAAGCTATAAATTAATGAAGCCATGATTTGTTTGAACGAAAACATTTTGTGTTGGGCTTTGCTGGAGTTGCCTCCCTGTTGTAGATGGAGCCTGAATCAGGAGTTCAAAAATCCATGGAAACCAGGTTTTTCAAATATATGAAAAATGTGAAAAAGTTTTTTTTTATACGGCATCTTTGAAATACTCACTTGATAAGTTTAATGCCATAAAACATTAAAAATCTAGAACTTCTGCTGATACAATAGGTGACCATGGCAGCGCCTGTTGCATCAAGTGTTGTAGGAAGTGTTTGATTGAAATGCATGCATATTAAAAATGATAGAGAATAAAATGTATGCATTTATAAGGGTTTACCTGTTTGTGCATCACAATGTCTGTATGGGTTTGTGGGTGTAGCTATACAATGAAAAAACTGAGTTTGAGAGGAGACAAAGAGTAAAGCTATTTGATGAGAAGATTAAAATAGAAGAGGACAAACTATAATGGAAAGAGGTCAAAGAAAAGGAGAGAAGTAAAACACTAAAGATGGAAACATTGGAGAACAACTGGATCTTGACAAAAATATCAAAGAGATTGAAGGAGAAATTGAGCTGCATGAAGAACAAACTTCACAAAGTTCTTCAGGGTGAGAGAGAAATTTTAGGAGAAGACAAGAAAGGTTTTGCTATGAAAGATCCTCAACTCCAGTTTTAAAAAAGAGTTTAAAATGGGGAAAAAACATCAACATATCGGAAGAATCGAGAAAGAAATGAGAAAATTACAGCAGTTTTAAGACAAAAACGACAAGAGAGGGAAAATAAATGCTGTAAAATGAAAGATTAGAAGTCATGACACGTCTTCAGAAAAAGGAAAACAAAAACTGAGGAAGCAAAAATATTCAGCTAGAGAAGGAAAAGGTTCAGACAGCTCTTCAGGAGGAGAGAGCACTGCTAGAAGCAGAAATGAAATACTTTTTCAAAGAGAAAACACAATTTCATTTTCAGAAAAATGGCTTAGAGAAGAAAAATACCAGAATAGAGGAAGAAAAGACAAGAATCAACAAAGAGCTGAGACAAGTACAGCAAGATTTAGAGGAAAAGAAAACCAGGGAAAGATAAGGTTAGACGTAAAAGACGGGATGAAAGAACTAGAGACTGAAAACCATATCGTTAAGACGAAAAACCCCAGGATGGAAACGAGTGAATGTCTAAAGACGGATGAAGAGAAAATGCAGACGTCTAAAGATGAAGAAGGAGGGAAATCTGAAAAAGAGTGGAGCCACAAATAGCTATTTCTCCCCTTCATCCTTCCCTCACCGCTCATCATCGTCACCACCCCTCATCTCTCCTCCCTGTTTTTAAGGCTCTCATCCACCTATTATGACATCACTCATCTTGGGATGTGTGGAAAGCCACCCTCACCTGTACCGCTGCCTCTCCCTCTCCTCCTCACATAGAACCGCTCACAAACAAAAGAAAAGCACATAACACCAAACACATGATGACAAAAAAACCATGAAACAACAACAACAAACAAACAAACACACAACTAAACAAACTAAAACACACAAAAAACTAAACTGTTCTGCCTCCTCCTCCCTAATGTGTGAAAAGGCAACCTTCTACAATTTCATCAAAATGTGAAAAAACAGAAATAATGCATATTGTCATATTAACATGTAACCCCCCACAGAAAACAAACAAAATCACTTCATCTGTGAAGAGCCATCTTTTGATGGTGGAGAGGTTTAGGTGCCCTGATGATCATAGGAGCGCTGATGTTTGTAGAATTTTGACCCTGGTTGCGTCTCCCTTGGCAAATTGGTCTTAGGTGAAAGATGAGACTAAGAGTGGTTCAGGACTAGGAGTTGGTTCTCCATATCTGTTTTTAATGGAGAACAATGTTACAGAATTTAAAAAAAAACTATTTATTAAGCTTGGGCTGCATGGTGAAGCCGTGATTCCTCGCAGCAATAGGCGGTTGTGCCTTGTTCCCGGCTTCAGCCTCCTTGCATGTTTTCCCCATGAACGTATAGCATATAAATATAAACACTTTAACATGAGCAAAAAAAAAAAAAACATTTTAAAGTCACATATAAGAATGTATGATGTAGAGACCACATCTCAGATTCCTCAAAACAGCTGCCTACACTTTGACCACTGCACTCCTGTTCTATCACATTTCAGTATCTTTTTTTGTCATTTTGTTTTTCCAAGATGAATTTGAAATAAATAATTGCAGGGCTTTTCTTCTAGATCTACAAGAACAAGATCAAGCAGGAAAAGGCACGTCTGCTATCTATTAGAAGGGTCTCATAAACTAAATTTGAGAATTTTTGGGTGGAAACCAATTGACTTCAGCTTTATTATGCATGATTTAAAAACTTGTAGAGACATAAATACAGTATATGCATATTTGCAGCATATTATATATCACTTATTACTCTAGTTTTTTATTGTAAAGTTTGTAAAAGTGTCTGACGTGTCATTTTACCCTGAGGAGTGAGAATGCCCCTTCTTGTGTCCTTCAATACAAATATCTCACAGTGATGTTCTGGTGATTACTCCTGTCAGAGTGAAAAGCAGGGGAGAAAATGTGCACCCTGCAATCAAACCAATTTCCAGGTTCTGGCATGCTGGGCTAAATTTTGATGTTTTGAACAACAGTTGTGTGTGCTGGCAACAGGCCCTCTTCAGACTTATGATGACAGCTGGTAGTCTTAAGACTAAAAAGCTACACACACAGATCTGTGAGCCATTTGAAAGAATGAGAAAAATAATCAAGATTTATTCCTAAAATCGTGGTGAAAATGTGTTTTATCTCCTAGAATCAGCTATCGCTGTCTGAACTGTTAAATAATAATTTGTATTATATTTTATTTTTACCAAAACTTCTATAAAAAGTGATCGAACATAAAGCACAGTTTAAAGCAACACTTATCTGCTAGCAAGTTGATTTTCTGACAGTGGTTTTAGTAACAGGCCAAGCCTTCTCGTGTGTTTTCACTATGTGCACTCTTTGCCTTTCACTTGTCATTTCACACCACAAAGTGTTGACGACTGACAGCCAACCCTGACCTTTTGACCTCATGCTGGCCAACTCCTATGTCAGGACTGCATACATTATCTGGAGTCAATAACAAACAAAAAAACTGACTAGATTTCAAATTTTAACACTTTTAGAAATAATTTTTTTACTATCGGTAATCAAAATAAAACATTTACAATGTGAGTTCCTGAGTTAGCTATTAGCCTTGTACCTCAACTGAGAATACCTTCTTTTGAGTTATTCTAGGTGAGATTAACAGTTAACATGTGGCACCTGGGGAGCGATTCCTTAGTCACAAGCAATTGAGTCTCTAAGTGTGAAAACTAATCGATCCTAATTGTAAATTCAAATGGAAATCTCAGACTTCACAAAGTTACAAACCATGTCTAAAGTCTGAAGGGAAGCTCCACTCGCTGTCAGTAGAGAGCTGACTTAGTTGATTTAGAGTATTTAGTTCACTTTAATGTGAACCATGATGTTTTCATTAGAAAAAAGTAGTTTTTCACACTAATTTCACTTTTAACTAACATCATTAAACATGTTAATTTGAGAAAAATCAAGTCTTCAAAGGTTCTTATTTTTTATTGCCTGTAATATCAGGTATCATCTGAAGTTTCTCCAAATACTTTGGACATGTGTTTCACTCTGCAAAGATTTTTGTCCACATACAAAAGTAGAAAAACATAAGAAGTATATACTTGAATGAAGAAAGAGTGTTAGTTTTTTTTTTTTTATGAATGCAAAACTTGCCCTAAAGTTCTTGGCCTCCTAAACAACATGCAGATTTGGGAACTCTAAACTCTATTAGTCCACTTTTACAAAAGTAATAATTCACCAAATTATATTGTGAACAAACATTGGATTTGGGATTAGCATGGTCTTAGTGTGTTTGTCTGTATTAATGTCACTAGGCAGCAATGTAAATATCCCATCATATTGCAGTGATGTCATATATCAGCAGCTCCAGGTAAGTGCAGGTCCTACTTTTTGTATGTCACAGTTACATGTCTCAGGTCATCAAACAAGATTAAATACATGCAATGAAAACACAACTAGACACAAAATGCAGTTTCTAAATAAATGTGTTTATTTTTAAAGGGTAAAAAAATCCAAACCACTTGGCCCTTTGTGAAAAACTAAATTACATCTTTGGAAAGCTGAGTTCAAGTTCTCTAGTCACACCTAGGCCTGATTATTGCCACACTTCAAGAATTCACAATTGGCTTCAGTGTTTCATCTGAAGCCAAACCACATTTCCTAAAGTCAACCGTTTTTTCAATCTCATCCTTTATGGAGATCTGAATAGCAGCAGCAGCAGCAGCAGCACCTCTCTCCTCCTCTCCACTCCAGATATCCTCATCATGTCTTCAGATTCCGTCTTGTGATTTATTTAAAATGTTTCATAAGGTCACATGACTCAAAATTGGGACTGTCCTGGGTAAAATGGGACGTCTGGTCACACTAATTTACATCTATAGGATAGCTGGTTTATAGCTACACAAACATTAGCCGTTAGCTCGCCCCGCTGCTGGGCTACTTTTTGGAGTAAATAGTAATAAATACCTAAAGATTTCAATTAAACGAGTCGTAAAATCACAAGTCTATATTACTACGATATATCAGAGGTAAACATATAGATGTAAAAGTAATAATTACCGGAGAAAATGTATGTTTCCGAACGTAATTCCTTGTTGAGTGATAGAGCTGCTGCGGCCTGCATTAGCTGCTGTGATGGACCCGGTTTCCCCTCCTTGTTCCTCATGCTGCTGCTGGCTGACTGCTGTACTGACGGTACAGCGGTGGTCTTCAGCCTGACCTTATCCTGGCTTTTAAAACCCGTCTTCAGCTCATTCAAGTCACTTTCATCGTAGTCCTCCTCACGAAAACGCGCACCGCAAACTACAGCGCTAGTTGAGTAATACAATATCCGCTGTTCGCCTCCAGTGACGCCATGACATCACGTGACAGAAAGACGCTAGCTTTTGGCCGGAAGCTGCATTTTGGTACATCTAAGGACAAATTCAAGCATTTGCGTGTCTTTTAAACACAAAAAAATGTGATCAACTTTATTTTTTCAACAAATTGAAAGATATTATGATTTAAAAAATAACTTAAAAGATTGACTTTAAACAGGACATGCCTGACAAAGTGGAGTAGACCAAAACATTCTCAAAAGCCCAACATCATACTAGGGTTCACGTAAAGTCAGGAACAAATGAGAA
This sequence comes from Callopanchax toddi, assembly GCA_006937965.1. Taxonomy (NCBI): domain Eukaryota; kingdom Metazoa; phylum Chordata; class Actinopteri; order Cyprinodontiformes; family Nothobranchiidae; genus Callopanchax; species Callopanchax toddi. Next base: position 2,359,388 of record SSNR01000044.1, on the reverse strand, counting down.
ACAAATACGATCTCTCAGTCTGAAAAAAGCTTTTCTTAAAGGCTGTGGGACTCCAGCGAGCCACAGGAAGAGACATTATCTACAAATTGCAAATACATGGGACAGCAGTGAACCTTCCCAGGAGCCAAAATTACCCCTAGAGCTTAGCAACAACTCCTGCAGCAATTTACATGCTTCAGCACCTAAATACGTTTGTCTGATAATGTTTTTTCTTTAATAAAATGCCTTTCCAAAATATTGTACTAACATTGTTAACTCCCACGACCAAACAAGGGAGCCTTTGGTGCATCACTCCAAAAGTGAAAGTGAAATCCAACAGATCAGGCTGAAGCTTGTTATCATATAATGATGAGCTCCACATCCAATACTGTGCCACCTTGTGATGACAATGTTGATTTGGTGTAAGAATTAAAGCTTGGAGACCAAAATACGTGGCTCGCGGGCTAGAAAGATGGCCGGATGTGACTTGCGAGCCACGTATTGATCTAAAAATGAATCCTGAAGTGTTATATTAAACTTTTCTCTGAATAATCATGAAGAATATGTTATGGAGCATCTTATAAATGAGTAATTATTAAAACATTTTTCTAGCTAGTATTTTACATTTAAATAAAGTGATTTCCCCATAGTTACTTGTCATTTGCTTTGTAAAACATTTCTGCCACCAGTGTTTGAGTTGCTCACAGAGGATTACTGAAGGTAATCAAAGAAATTGCAGCACAGCTGTACTCACTGTGAATATTTGTGGGTACTATCAGCTTTTATATTTTCTCTGTATTCAAACAAAATCAAATTTCCTCCTGACATGTGACTGCCTTTTTTTTTCCTAAGAGAAAGTAATCAAAGACTGTTTGAATTTGACAGTTTAGCTGCAAATCTGAGCTACTCACGTCCTCCAGCAGCAAAGGTTTGTTTGTTCAACCCTTGCAAACCTTTTTTTTCCAGTGCTGCTTTGATTATTGTGTTTTTCAGTGCAACAATTGACAGTTGTCTGTACCGCATGGCTGCCCTCTACTTATAGACTGTGATAAACATACTTTACAAGAGGAATAAAATAGCCTTGTTGGGAATGCAGGCGAGAATGACATCTGTTTCTTTTTTATCAGTGTTTGTCTGCAGAATGGTGCTTTTCTTATGTGTTTGAGATTTCAGACAGATTTATCTTTTTCTGTTAAAATATTTTATTCTGTTTCGTTCTAAGTAATGCACAGACTAAAATAAATGACAGATGCCATCAGCGTTTCTAGCCAACCCCCTTAAGACGCTGTTGTTGGTTTGGGTGTCTGACAGGAGAAAGACAATAGACGGGCTCAAGCTTGGAAAGATTCAAAAGGAATATATCCAACTTATTTGCATTCATTCCCACAAGAGGTGCCGCTCACTGCACATCTATCATGAATATCAGCCTATTCTTAGATTTTTCAGGGAAAAGGAAAATGCACCTTTCACTTATATAAAATATTCCATGACCCTTGGGATGCAGAAATTCTCAACCGCTGTAATATCACCTCCAAAGGTGGCATATTCTAATCAAAATAAAAATCTCCAGTTATTGCACCTAATAAAATGAAATCACCCTCGGTGTTGAACCTTGAGATTGAAAGCTGAATTTAAAGAATGTTGCACACGCGATCAGTCAGATCTAATTAATCGTATTCATAGCATTTATGCTCCTAACTTAACATGCAGCTCACTGATTGGAGGCTGACGCTTGAAGTTTCTGCACAGAGCTGCATCAAAGGTAAATAAATGGCTGACAAAATGAGAAGAAGGAGCTGGTCTGCTGAATGTACACAGCAGCCAGTACTCATAAAGAAAAGCTAAGCCGTAAGAGGCGCAAAGGAGCTTACAGATATAAATTTGGCAGGAGATTTTTTTTTTTTTTACTCGGAAAACTAAAATCTTGAGAGGCTTAGTAATTTCTTAACATATGCAGCATGCCAGAGAGAATGAAAGGAAATCCTGCTCTGCTGAAATGCATCCTCGGCTGCCTGCAGCTTAAGATGAGCTTCTAATATGTAGTAAAAGGAAGCTTAATTGGAAAGGAGACACAGACGCTTTCATTTCTGGCTGATGTAACGAAAGTGTACCATCCACAGACGGCCACGTTTTCACCAGATTTAATTTTCTCAAGGTGATACATATTGGAATAGCACAGACTAACACATACAGTATATTGAAATGTATTTGCAGATACGCAGCCTCCATCAGAGCGAGGGGAAACGATGCTGAACTGTGGGTGCAAAGTCATGTAACATGAAGTGGTGTGCTAATGTTCCATACTCTGTTTTAAGTGGGTTCACTCAATGGCTCATTATGTCTTTTCCAGGACGTGAGTCCGATATAGAATATTAAAAGTATCCAATGCATATTCAGTGTAATGGTTTAATTCAGCGGCGTGCACTGTTAAACCTATTTCCATATATTATTTTAACCCTATTTCCTCATTTTTATGTCCACTTATAATAATGAAGACTTCAGAACCAAAAAGCTAATATGTGTGGGAGAACTAGCATCTCGATTTTTCTAACTTTTTTGGTAGACTCAAAATCAAAAAAGAAAATTTAAAGTATTCAGTTTACTTACAAACAATAATAATTCACATCTTTTCAGCATGCTACCTGTTCTAGATGGCTCTTAGAATGGCTCTCAGTTTGAGGCACATTGAAGGAGGTGCTCTCAGTACATTTGTTTATAGTATGCTGTAATTGTGTTGCATTCTGGGATGAGAGAGAGCACACAAGGGTCAGTATTTATCAAGTAGCTCCTAATTAGCTAAAAATGAACTGAGGGCTCAGGTGGATGTACAAAATATTTGAGCAGATGTCTATTTATCAGCTCAAAGTCATAAAAACACTGAATAACTGTTCATTAAGGCCTCAAAGAGAAGTGGTTGCTCCATGTTGTTGACTAGCTCAGCACCTTCTGGTGGTCCCTCCCCCAGGCGATCTGACCAATCAGCAGCAAAATTCTAGTTTCTTTTATTTTTTTCAAATTGAGGTTGCTTACAACAGGTTAAATTTAAATTTTTCATAATCTTTTCACATAAAAACTTCAAAATCCCTAAATTTTCTTTCAAATTTGGGAAATAAAACAAACCAAAATTGTCTTCATGACTTCAGAGTGTGTGTGGAAGACTGAGAAGAAATATTCTGTTAGGTCCATTTTACCCTACAACATCGTCAGGTAATTTCCTTTCTTTAAACAAAAAGAAAAATGATTATTTCTGTTTAATTTGAGGTGCAAAAATATCTCAAGTTGGGTTTTAAGCACAAATGATACCAAATAGGTCAAGAGCTTATTTATTTATTTATTTATTTATTTGTTTACAAAATATTGTAACCTACACATAAACATGTGAAGTGAAAAGTGGAGTTATTGTGAAAGACCTAAACGGAATTATAAAATACGAATCAGCTGAAATATCTCGACTTGACTGATTTCTTTAAGTGGTGATGAAAAATTTGAGAAAGCTTTTAGGAATGTTTAGAACACAAATGTAAAATCATAAAATAAAGACATAAACTTAAAAAATATACATCTTTTATTGTTAATATTGTAGAACATTTTAATTTTTGTCATCAGACCAATACAAATATTTTTAATAGTCAATTACTGAAATGAGAACAAGGATCCAACAAAGTTTGAGTGAAAAACAAATAAAAAGGTTTTCTGCAGATCTTAGATAAACTCATCAAGCTGTGAAAGTGCTATAAGCACATTTCTGAAAAGAACAAGAGTTCATCATATATAACCATAAGACCATAAACAATTTATAGAGTGTTCCACCAGGTTGGGAAAAAAACAAAGGTAACTTTACAATTAATAATAATTATTTAACTTAGAAATTAAATCAAGCAATAGATCCATATCTTAAGGCATGTTGGTGGTGGTATCAGAGTTAGAACTTGTAGGATCCAAAAATCTTTTTGTTACCAATGGAATAATACATTTAAGTTTAAGTGGATTATCAATTAGTAAAAAAGTCAAATCACAATTTCCTTAAAAAAAATCTTCAACAGGAATTCACACAAAAACACATAAATAACCAAAAACTTATGTTCTGCTTAGGGACAAATATAAATAAACAACCATATCAGTGAAGAAAGAGTGGAAATTCAAGAAGGTTCAAAATAATCATCATCAAATTCTAAAATAGATTGTGTGTGAGTGTGTCCCTGTTCTTAATGCTTCCTGTCCAGACGCTGCCAATTTGACTCTCCCATCAAGCGTGACAAGCTGGTGGATGTGTGCTAACGCTGAGATGAACTCATGTCCCTCAGCTTGAACTATCCCATTTATAGAAGCAAAATACGAAGCCCCCCCACACACTTACACACACACACACAGCAGGACACACCACAACACTCTCGCTCCCCACAGCAACAGTCCCACTGCTTAATCTAATCAGTTCAAATTAACCTTAATACACACAGCGCTCTGGGCTTTTGACTCTGCTGTATCTCTCTGACACACCTTGTACAGCCTCACCTCGTTCCCAGCTGAATGACAGCCGCGGCGCCCTAACTCAGGATGACACAGAGACTTTGATAGAAGTTTATTTGCAGATAACTTTTACAAAACTGAAATGTGGGACCTCAACATTTAAAAAAAGCACAAAAAAAATCAACAAAATAAAGTTGGCACTTTACCGAAACATTAAATGACCCCTTTGGGAGAGGTGGATTCATGGTTCATGGTCAGCTTCTTGTGGCTATTTGCGATCTAAAAAGAATTGGCAGTATTAGTCATGTTGGGGCTCAAGGCAAAGCACAGGGGGGGGGGGGGCACTTCCTGTGACTGATGGAATCAACAAACTCCAGATGGTTAGAGATTCTGTTAATAAATGTCTTGAAAAAGTTAGAATTTATGTTTTTATTTATTTTGAGTCAAACAAACCAATCAATAAATAGAAACATTTCAAATGACCAGAAGGACTTTCCCTATGCAGCACCATCATGTGAGGTCTATTAAATGTAATTCTTCCCAAGACAAAGATGGCCACTTTTTTAATTCATTCAGGTGTATTTGGGTTTTCAGGTTAGGATATTCACAATTACATTAAGTAACATAGCAAATATCTAAAATAGTGTTTTTATTAGAATAAACTTTCATTTCAGAGTCATCTAATCTTTCTTCTTCTTGTCAAAATAACAACTTCATAATCATCATCCAAAACCATTTCTGTAGATATCTAAAGAGATTTTGTTGGAATGAATACACTGATGCTCGTCATTGTGACTGAAATTACTTTTTAACTCACCATACTATGAATAATGAATTTTGAAATGATATGTTTTTAAGATGCAATGTGTTTTGTTTATATATACCGGTATTTTTGCAAATATACAATATTATATTTGAGCTATTTGGAGTGGTTCATATTGCTTATCTAAAATGAAACTGGTATTTGATAGTTGAAAGGTTCACTTTAAATTAGGAAGAAGTTAATTATTGATATTCTCCTGAACATCCTATATGAAAACTTAGCTTTCCATACCCCACAATATTAAAGGCTTTTCACAGTAGAAACTGGTAGCTTCTCTTAGTTGTCAGTAGCAACAGGGAGTGGGGGAAACTATTGAATATATTAAAATATGTAAAACCTAACTATATGTTACGTCCACCTCTGACTGCTTACCATATATATGATAGTGAAGTAGGTTCTTTAGAGTCTATACTGGAATTTCAAAGTTTAGGACAAATGACCGTCGCCCTAGCGGCTGGTTTCAGTACAATGTTTAAGTCTCACCTCATACATGTAACTAAAGGGACACTGTATTTAATTAAAAATAAAACCTGAACAATACATTTCTGGTTCCACGTAGTACTTACCCTACAGCTGTCTGATCAAATATGTGTATTTATATTAGTTTTTTGACAGTTTGCACCATCATTATGTGTGAAGTGAATCATCCCCACATATCTAGTGCGTGGACTCAAGGCCCAAAAACACACTAAAAAGAACAATCTTGATTCTAAACAGTATCTTATTATCTTCTATTACTTTCATCCTGCTGCAGACTCAACACCATGTTGACCCAGAACAACAACTTCAGGGCATACATTCATCTAATTATCCTTGCCAAAGCAATGTACAAATAAAGCCAGAAAGCTGGTCATTTAATGCAGCGCTGAGGTCAAAAAACTGTGACATTCATAATAGAATATTCATCTTAGCCCAGCGCACAGTGCTGCAGTGCTGTGTTTAACATTAAAACTTGGCCAGCAGGCTGCCTTGTGTTAATAACACGGATGGTGACTTTATCACAGGATGCTGTTTACCATTCTAAACAGGGCTGTCAGCTGGACTTCTAACTGCTCCACAGAATGAAAGAACACTAAATAGATCCTGAATGTACAGATATTTCTAAAACAATAGAGCTTTTTGCCATGAAATGAGCAAAATCTGACATGCATATTTCATTGCATCAACATAATCCCTTGTGTTGAGGTTAATTTGTTGATTTTTAGGTGTAGTAGACAGTAGATTATGGCCTTCAGTGATGGCTCCACCTTCCTGTGTTGGTGCATTGTTTCCACATAACAGTGTTTGTGGGAATATCTCATCTTTAGAAGCCATATAATAGATTTTCTCCTTTGCTCTTACTGATTGACTCACATGTAAGCTGCCCTGTGTAGTTTAAAGCACATTCTGCTTGCTTTTCTAATCTACCCACATTCAGATGACCACAGCTACACTGCCATCAAGTGGTGGGAAGAAGTATGTTTGTGTTAAGGTGTGACTGATCATATAGTAGTGTTTGCAGCCCTGGCTCAGAATCAGCTGAAGTGAAGCTCTATGATGGGTTTAGGGGAATGGGGGAAGGAGGAAACATTTTTTTAATTTTGTTTTTAGCTTTAATAGAATATGTTAATGTAAAACAAGTTCAAATGTAGGGTTAAATTATAATCTTTCAAAATACATGCATGAAAAAGTCACATTATGAAAATGCTATGATAAAAAAATCTGTTACATTGTGCCTATTAAACTCTAAGTCACTGATTTAAGAGAATTTATTACATTTGATAGAATTAACATTGAAACTGATAACAATCCCCTAGCAGAACCAGTTAAAGAGGGGGAGAATTCAGTGTGGTCAATGGATGAGTTCTGCTGCCATCTGCTGGTAAAAAATGCACATTGCATTATATTACATTTTGTCATTTAAAGCAACATAAAGAATATTCAAATTTCCTGTTAGTAACTATATGTTCCCAGTAGTTATTGGATTAAAATAATATTTCAACTCTGACTTTTTCTGAATTTTTAATTGTTACTTGAGAAAACAATTCATTTAAAACAGTAAGACCCATCTATAGTCAGCATTAAACAAATTTCACCTTTTAAAATTCCAAATAACTCAAAAACACATCAAGGTAGCTCAAAGTCAACATTTAAACAACACTTAGAGTCAGTTTTTAAGGCATAAGGCACCTTTTTCAGTTTGGCACACATGTTGGGTTTTATAATTCTACTGCTCATTTATCTTTCCATCTATCTAGTCATGTATCTGTTGCAGCCTTTCCTTACCGCTGCTCCGACCTTGCCAAGCATGTTCTTTGGGACTACCTCAGACCAAAAAAATACACGAGTTTTATCACCAAATCTACAAGAAACTGCATTCTGTGCCTTCAGTGCAAGCACAACACACTGCAGATAAATTATATATGTTACACATGTTATAAATTACCTTTGCTAACTGTGAGAAAGTGCATGTACCCCTCGTGTGAATAGATGAAGTAGTCACCTCAAAATAATTTACAACTCCAGGATTTTCTTTGTGCAAAGCAAGTAGTGTGCAAAATTTTTAGATCCAGTCATGGTGTTGACCTTTTACCTCAGATGTTTTCATGCTGCATCACTTTCTACAAGGCTGTTGACAAGCAGCAATGAATCCAGATGAAGAAGTAGGTTTCCCTTGAGGGCAGCATGTTCATATCTGGGATGTTGCTATTTCTCCTTTCCTCACATTTAATTGCCTTAAATCTCAAGGGGGACTCATGAGGTAATTGGCTTAAATATAAGGATGAAGGGAATTGACGGGTGAACGCAATCGGAAGTGACAGCTGAACATACAGTTTAAAATAAAAAAAAAAAAAAGAATATTTGCCCCTGTAATATACAGAGGTAGACTATAAAAACCATAAACACTTCATGAAAGCACCACAGGTGGCCCCGTTCTCACTCAGCTTGGTGTCAGATGATTTGGGCTTCTTTATCTGTTGACTCACTGCGCTTTGAAAGATGCTGTTTGGCGGTCCTTTTATAGCAGGAGCCAAATGTTGCCAATTGGCATCCAACCTAATAAGATCCACCGTCCCTGCAAATTTCAGTGTTAGTAACTGTCACATTGCAGAAGGAGACATCGCCCTTCAGTTGTTAATTCGACACGCCGTCCCTGTGTTCTGTCCAAGATCTAATATAAAACTATTCCCTGTGTTGAATATTTACTTCACACCGCAGTAGCAATGATATAGTTTAAAGTAAGCAAACAATCATCTTGGAGAATCGGCCATTAAAAGTGAAGATTTGCACAGCTGGTCCCTCAACTCAACCCACTCAGCGAGTCATTAACTATATTGGATCACAACAAGCACATTAAGAAATGTGCCAGCACATTTAGAACTGCAATGTGAGAGGATTTGTTAAATGAAAGTTCTTAAGTACTTTGTGGGAAAATAAGACAGTAATCATGACCTCTTTGTTTTTTTTTGTTTTGTTTTTTTTGTCTGTGTAGATGATGTTCATGTTTGCAAACAAAATGCAAAGCAAGTTTATTAAAGTATTTTTTTAAATGCTTGAAAACAACCACAATAATCTAATTAAATATCAAGTATTTTTCTGCTCCAAAATATCTTTTGGTCATCTGACTTGCTTAGTTAATTTTTTTATTGTATTTTTGGGGTTACAGCATGTTAGAGAAACAGGAGAATGAAAAACTCAAGTTAATAATTGATCTTAAATCATTAATAAGCTCTTAAAATCATATTGTAGAAACAAACTGCAGCAGAGGCTGTTGTTTTTCATGCTTTGAGGCAGCTCAATATTCTGCCTGAAGGAAGGAGGGTAAATAGTTCATGGGCTAAATTGCTGGGGTCCATTATTACTTTCCTTGCTCTGGTTTAGTATTTGCAGATGGAAATTTCCTAAAGAGTACTGTTCCCCAAATTTGGGATCGGGATCCCACTGTGGGTTTTGAGATGATCTGCAGAGATCAAATTATAAGTAATTGATTACCTATTTAGCCCTAACTTTTACAAAAAGATACAAATATTTTTCAGAAATAGATTGTTGACAAGGTTGATTATTTAATTATTTACTAATGCTTCAACCAATGTTCCCATGAGTCCCTGAAAGTTTAAATTTGTGGTTCCAAAGCTGAAAAATGTAATAACTAAAGCAAAGAGAAAACAGGCTGATGTTGGTCATTTTTAAGCACCTCTAGATACTCTTGCAGCACATTCTATTCAGAATCAGAGCAGATCCCACACCAGACTGTTATGGAAGACACCAGGACTCTGTTCTACCTTTAACCAGTATAAAGAACAGTAGCAATAAGACTGGTATTTGTCATCCAGTAAGTGTTTTATGTTTTTTGCAAATAGATTTTCTAGGCACAAGCAGCAATATCATTTCATTCATTGAATTAGTGAGCTGCTTTTCATTAGGTCAGTGCACAGCTTAGCACATTTACCATTGATTAGAGTTATGGAGTACAGGTTCAGAAAAGTACTTTGTATGCAAAGTTTCAGTAATTTAAAATAAAACAAGCAACTAACATTATTTAGTTTAAACATGCATGAGCAGAAATTAGCAGTGGTCATGCAACGTGCATACTGTACAGCCTCATCCAGCTCTGTAAATAGTGCTTTCTTTCTAAGTCACAAGCTATTTGACAAACTGTGACATTTTCATGCCTTTGTGTTTGCTCATATCACAACTGCCAATAAATCCCAAACTCTGTTACTCAGCCTGCTGTAAATACCCAGAGTTGGAAGGAAAAAGATGCCATTGTGCCTCCTCAGCATTTACCAAAGGACAGTCTTCTCCTTAGGTCTTATATTTTAATGTCAGGCTGTAACTTAGTGTCTTAGGGCTTAAAAATCAAACTTCCTGCTGCTGTATCAGTTGCAAACAGATGTAATTTCTTTTTTTACATTCGGAATATTGATCTTTCCCAGTTGTTTAAAGGTAATACTTTGTTTTATTTGCAGAGATGTCATCCTGGAAACAATGTGTATTAACCTCTTTATCAGCATAAGAAACAAAACAGACAGTCAAAATTGCAGAAATAAATAAAAAAGAAATTACAACTTTATCAGCACAGATTGATAATGTGTACTTGTAGCCACAGGAGGGCAGGAAAAACTTCTGAGTCCTTATTAGTTCTGGTTGATCCTCTAGCTAACCAGAGCTCTGTGTTGGGGCTGAGACAAGTTGACAACAGAAATATATACTGCATATACGTCCTACTCTTCACTACTGCATGCATGTAGATTGTCCACCTCTTTGTGGATCAAGCTGGGTTTTTGATTACATTTCGTCACTCTTTTGGTGTTTTACACCCAGGGGCTCTTGCCTGATATAGCACACACAGTAGTGTAGGAAATAGTGGTGCCTATTACACAGCCTTGTAATGGTTGCACTAATTCCGCTGTAGAGGAAGACTGCGGCCAGCGGGGTTCCGATTGGTCTGCAAAGGTTTCCAGGTATGTGGCAAATATCAAAGAGATATTTGTGGAAAAGCTAAAGTGCAGAACATTGTGATGAGGCATGTATTAAAAGACTTGAGAAAGTTTCTGTTCCATTTGAGTTTGCAAGCAAACAATCCTGTGCATCTAATGTGCCACCATTTGTTTGTATGCAAGACAAGTGGCAGGAGTCCCATGCTATTTTAAACCGATCACCAGATTTGTCTTTTTGATGTTAAAGTGATGATTATGATTTTGTAAAAATGTGTTTCATAGCTTAGGAACGACTAATATCTTACCTTTTGTATGACCTCCATTTTTTTATTTGTTCTTACAAACTGGTCGCTACAGATGTCCTAAAAATGAAAGTTTTATACAAGAATATAAATTAAAGAGGTTTTTGCAAGTGCAAACTAAAGTATTGTAGTATTTCTAGAGCAGTTCATGCAAACACTCTTAGCTTTCAAAGAAAAAGAGGAGTTCAAGGATCAATTTGCAACAATTTACAATCAAATATAAAAGCTGTTAAAAATGTTGCAAATGTTATACAAAACATTTGGCATCAAGAAAGATGTGTGGGCACGCTTTCTTTAATGCTCTGCGTGTTTTTCGTTTCACTATTTTATTGCTGAATGAATGAGGTTGTTCATTTTGATGTCTGACCCTGTAGCGGCTCGTCTTTGTGATGACTGCAGTTTTTAACTCTGCTTTTGTAATTCTGATTTATGAGTTCTGATTGGACATTTCTGTTGAGTCCCCTCCTCCTGATCAGCCAATAGGCTCACAATTTAACTTTGTTCTTTCTCCAGTAACACCTCCTTCAGACTTTGTAAATCTTGTGTTCAGTCTGTTTCACATTAAAGGTTATATAATGACCACTGAGCTCCCACCCATCTATTATTTTTGAAGGGTTAGGCTAAATAAACACCAGTCAAATGTTTTAAAAATTGCATTCAAATGAAAAGACAAGAATTTTGGGGATTGTTTTTTAAGATTGCAAAACCATATTTATATGACCAATCGTACAGTAACCATTAGATCATATGTTCTTTCAGAACTAATCTCTATTTCGCCAATCTGAGGTTGTTCAAAGAGCTCTAGCCAAAGATTTTCATTGTTAATAACATTTCTATAGAGACTCACTTCAAAAACACTCATCAAATGTCGGCACTGCACAACCTGGCAATTCTTTAACATTTACTGAGGTTCTCTGCTCTGCAGGTCTTTGTGTCTGCAGGGGGGACATTAAATACAGTACATGTATAGTGTTAATGCTGTCTCCGAGTTCTGAAGCCACACATGCACAGACGAACTGGTTTATGATCCAGAACACTTGATGAGCACCAATCTGCTCTATATTCACCTTCATCCTCAGAGCAGAAGGTGTTGGAGGTGCTTGTGAACACCATGTTGCAGCTCCATTTTGCAGGCCCAGTTGGGTGTTTGCAGATATGTGGTAATACGTAATAGCATACCCATGTTACTGAAGATAATAATGGTTATCATAATATTAGAGTTTTTATAGATAAGGGGAAAAAGTGACACAATAAAATAAAATATATTTAAATTTTCAGTTGTCTTTTTTGCTAAGTTAATTTTCTTGATTCTTTTTAATAAATTAGATATTCTTTTACTAGAAATCTGAGACATCAGGACAATCTGTTTTTTCATTTGTTTTCATTTTCAGCAGCAGAGATGATAATATAACATATAAATTCCTTTAATAAACAAATCAAACTTTTAGATTCTTAAATTATATACTGATTAAAATAAAAAAAATAACATTTTAATTTAAAGGTTTTATGGATTCTGTGAAAAAGTAGAACCTCGGTAGCGCTGACTGAAGCATAATAAATCCCTGTTCCTGGTGAGGAGCTGATGAAAACAGAGGATAGCAGAATAATCAGGGTCAGCAATGGATAAATTCCTTTTTATGGGTGAATACATGCTGAAATCAGTTTGTTTAAAATCTTAGGCAAAGTGTTGTCTAGAGAGGACTAAAACTGCTCTCCATGCCTAAGGAGGACACACATGGCTTGAAATGACAGGAAGTGCTTAACTACGACTCGGTTTATGTTGACGTCCCTCACTGGCCCACAGCTGAGTTAACTGAGGATGCAGTACGGCTCTGCTGGGGTCTAATTCCAAGCCCCATAAGTCACACTGATGTTTTATCGAGGCATGCATAAATTTCTCCCTTCCTCTGCCTTTAGCTCGTCTTTTCTTGCGTGTCTTGCATGAACTTCTGTTCATGATTTTTGTATGAAATTTAAAGTAATTTGACTGAGGTAGAAAATATATTTCACTATGAATTTTGTAAATAAATAAATGAAAATCTTCAAGATGTGTCTCTTTGTGTTTATCAGCTGTGTCCTTAGAGTTTATTGACACCAGCGGTTTGAGCTTATGCTGGAGACAATTTAAAATTAAAATTATAAACTTAAGATTTTCAAGTTTCAGAATTTTCTCATTTTCAATGTTTTTCTTTTGTTCTTGATGTAAGAAGTTTCTGCTCCATTAAATTAATCTATAAAATTTAGATTATAAGTATTTTAAATAAAAAATATGACAGAAACTATTTAGAAACCTTTTTGTTTTTCTTTTTTTTATTCTTCTTGTCATTGTAATTCTCCATTGATGTGTCCCTAGGAGAGCAGAAAACACTTTTTTTTTTTTTTCAAATTCTCATTAATTACATTACATGGACTAGAACATGGACTCTGCAGAATAACACAGGATTGACTGTTAAAGAGAAAAATTTCAAAAGCAACATGTCCTTTGGCCATGCTGACAATAAAATAAAATAAAAGTAAAAATGTAATCATTTAGATATAAAGTACAATACACGTGTGCAGCTGAAAGTCTGTGATTTTAGTGTAGCTGAACTGAAATAGAATAAAGTGACACCTGCAACTTGTTCCTCAAAGAAAAAATTGTTGTATATAGTTTTATATATGTTAATTACTTAAGCAGCAATATTTCAATTTTTAAAATTTTGAATTTTCAAAATCAGTACCTGGAGCTGGCTTCTTTTTTGGAGGTTTACAGTTTGACAGTAAGTTTCACACAAAGCTGCAAGAGCTGGCAATGAACCCCTCCTCGATTATTCTACTATTCTCCTTCAGAGCTAAAAAACGTCAAGACATCAACTTGACTCACCTGTGATAGGTGTTGACAAAATGCAGAACAAAGTATTTGGTAGTATTTGGTTGTATTTTGCAAGAAAACATTCAGTAAGAGTTATGTTGCAACACTAAAGAAATAGCATCCTGACCTGTTAGCAGTGCATTCAACATTCATTAAATAATAACAATTATTTATAATTGTATGTCATCTGTGTTATTATATTCAAAAGATTATTATTTATACAAATATTTTTATTGTGTTAAGAACACAAAATATATCAAAGGAAAAGACTTGAGGGTTAAAATGACTTGTTTGTAATCCACAAATGTTCAGACTCCACTGCATGTTAGCATTATAAAGAAGTACCAGTAAAATAATTACACAACCCCAAATCTATTCATTGCCACACTACTATTATTCTAGACAATTTTGCCTCTTTGCATGCAAAATTCAAATAATGTGTTTTTTCTTCAACCGGTCCATGTCTCTGTAATGATTTTGGTGAATACTTGCATCTTCACTAAAAACCAAAGTGAGTCTTCTCTGTTTGTGCAACAATCCAAGCTTCTTTGTTTTGTATTAGTGCAGCTGGTCTGGTTGCCTGTGCATATTGGCTCATATAAACCCATTTTGGAGTCTGGAGCTTTAAGATGAGGAGGAACTTCAGACAAGAAACTTTCTACAAAGAGTGTCATGAGACAACAGAGTTGGTAAGTGAGATGAAGAACTCACAAGCCTTTCATAGACTTTAAAGACACACACACACACATGCACAAACACACACATTTTCAATCCAGTTGCATTAATTTTAAAATAAAGTCTTCTGTTTTCCCAAAAGGTAACATGAAATATTGAGCAAGAGCCACAAAAGCACTTAAACTTATTACAAGGTCTGTTTAAGGCACATGTATTGATAGAATCCAATGAGAAAGTTAAATGTATTAGATCAACAAGCTAGAGGGTTAAAGGTGAACAGAACTGAAAAATAATGCTAATTAGTTCCCATCCTGAAGTTGAACACAAAAGAAGGAAACATCAAAATCCTGGAGATGGTGCTTTTTTTTAAATAGAGAAATAAAAGGATCCATACACCAGTCAAACTCCTATTGCAACTTTTCTTTGGTGACATTTCAGGGCACTGCCTTTTCTCAGAGTAGGACACTCTAAACACACTGATAAATACTTGCTGGAAAGTATATGTTTAAAAAATCTTCTAATTTATCTATATATAGTAAAATACATAAAAATACCTTTTGCAAAAATCATCAAAATCTCTTTCTCTTTGGCCAAAATTAAATTTAAGAACTTTCAAAGGAAGTTTTCAGGATTTAACAACATCTAATATGGGAGAAAATTCATAAACACACCAATGGTTCAAGGATGCTCAAGACATTGATTTTACCATCTTGTCTCCCAAATGTTTACTTATTGTGCAATTAGCATTTTCAGTTATATTTAATCACTTCATTAAACATTCAAAACCTTGAAAATACCACATTAAATTCAAGTATTTTCTAAGATTCCAAACATTTGTAAGAACCATGAAAAATATACAACACATGGTACAATATCTCACAATCAGTAACCAATAAATAAATAACGGGTATGAACATAAATATATAAATGAACTCTCATTTATTGCATGACAAAGCTCAGGATCCTATGGCATCATGTGGCATTGGGACTTTTACATGCATACAATGTAGAATAAGTACCGGCAATCACAAGTCTGGTCAAATTCTTGAAGATGTATGTTGAATGAGTAGATGTGTTCACGGCTTTGCTTCACTCACAAAGTTATTATGTCAACATTTGAGTCTAAACTATGATCTTCCCATAAATTATTGAACTATTTGTGTGTAAATCTACCCCCTATAACATCTAGAACAAAAGAACATACATCATTTTGTGTTTTTTCCTTTAATTAAAAGCATTTTATTAGTAGAAAGTGATCTACTAGGTGCCAATAAACTGGAAAAAAGATTGCTTCCTCCGTTAAAATAAATATCAAAAATATTATTTGATGACATGTTGACAGCTTATAAACTGTTCCACATGTGAAGTTTGGTAAACTATAACACAAAATAAAATGTTGCTCAAGGACAATTATTGAGCCTGCCTGAAGGACAGAAGAAAATTGCAGCAGCTTTTGTAAGGTTAGTGCTCGCACTGTTGAAGCCAATCAATTCCTTGCGCATCCAATGTAAAAACTTGATTACTCATAATAATAGAAGTATTTGATGTCTTTTATCATGAGTTCTTATGTCTGTGTAAAGCAATTTGTTCAAGTTATTTGTTTACTCTGACATGCCACTTCTTCTTCTTCTTTTTCCATTTTTTTCTTCTCCTTTTTCTCGTTTGAGGCGTCTCTCACATTCCTGATGAACAGTGTGCAAACAGAGCATCAAAAAATTACAGAGCGGCATTAACACTGACTAACACAGCATGGCGAAAAAATTGGAGAAAGAATCGCCTCCCAGCACTTTCACAGCCCTAGGAGATTTAAATAATAAAAAGCAGTGGGCCTCTGAACAAACAGGATAATTATGGCCTACAGTCTTCCTGTCGCTCGTCTGGCACGACCAAGCGGAAAGAAACGTGTTATTACCACTCAAAGGTTTTGCAAGGAGAATTAGGAGAAATAAATGTTTCATGTAGAAGGATGGCTTCATGGCGAATCCCTCTGACCAAATCAACAGCCTCCGTTTATTGCTTTCATTTATTTTACAGGAACTCACACAAAAAATAAAAAAAACCACACACCATACGGTGAACACCAGATTATAAGCTTGCAGATATGTATAGTACTTTGTTGCAGAATAACCTTATATATGTAAGAATCAAAAGATTCTCTGTGATCTATAGCTGCCTAGATAAAGCCTTTGTTGTATATATTTTTTTCTTTTAGGGCTTCACGGTTCACAGGTACGGTGCTTTTGAAGCCTGTAGCTCCAACATGTGTGCAGCTGCGAGCGGCGCTGCTCCATAGAACAGATGGCATCGTAATGGAAAGAGCTTGTCTCCATTAGCTGCCATGCCTTCCTGTAACATAGTCATTCAGGGCATTCATCACGCTTCAAAAATATGACGGCAGCCTCACACTTTATGACCTTTATGTGGGAGGCTGCAAGGCTGTCCTCATTCAAATAAAACCACACTGATCTGTTCCTTTAATTTTAAGAAAATTAAATGCATTTATTATTTTTGTTTGCCATAGAGTGATGTTTTGGACTGAATTTCAGCATTTAGACAAATAATTTAGACAAATAATTTCAAAGTAAAGCTTTTTAAAAACGTTTTATATCAATAAAAATTTGACAGTTGCTAAAATGAGCCTTTTTTATTATTATTTGAAGAACCTTTATCTGAATATTTTAATTATATCAACTCATATTTACAATTCAATCTAACGCATTTTGCAAAAAAAAAAAAACAAGATGTTGGAGCTCAATCACTTAATTTTGCTGTCACTCTCTAACAACATTGTCAATCGGCTTGTTTTTTTTTCTTTTAGGTGTTTTGTTGCAAACACATCTAGGAGGTGTGCAGCAGTAATGGGTTGGAAAAGATGTTGTCTTCAAGGCGGCATATGCTTCTTTTTTTCTTTTCTTTTCCCTGTCACAACATGTGTTTGAGACGGAGCAGGTAGGAAGGAATTATTTTTCATTTGCAGGATGCAGCTAAATGAGGAATAAAACACTGAAAACCAAAAGAACTGCTAATGCAGAGAGTCAGAAAATAAAGTTACAACAAAAAGCGCTAAACTAAAAGCAAAACAGTAACAAAGGCAGAGAGGAAGACAGGACTTGAATAGATCAAGCACAACAAAGACGCGATAATCAACAACATAAACATATATACATTCACACACATACACATATACACACACACTGTGGGGAGGATGTAACAGTATACAAAGGAGGTGTGAAGATTAGCAAATTGCGGTTGTGAAGAGAGAGCAGAAAGCAAGACAAACAGGGACAAACCAGGGAACAGACTGAGAAAATACTGCAACAATACACAGCATGAAACCAAAGAAACAAACAGAATGAGCTCATTCTAACAGAGAACTGGAAATTCTAATTATTGAACAGGACAACACGAGACCAAACAAAACTTCAGACTCTAAGAATGCAGGATTTTGGGTATTCATGGTGCTATTATGCAACTGTAAATACATTTACCATGAGCCCTGATAAGAACTTATAAAGGAGCTCACCTTTGGATGTTTTGTTGATAAAACAGTCAGGATTTTCTTTTTTTAATCTCTGTTCTGAGGCGTACTGTGTCCATTTCTATCAAAAGGTAATTAGTGAAAAAACAACATAAGGAAAGTCTGACACAATTCAAATAGGTTCAAGTCAGATCAAGCAGGACAACTTGCAGAGTTTCCTAAAATACTTCTTGAACTTCACAAAGATTGCTTAAAATATTTCTGTCCAAAAGGGTTTATTCATATGCCTGATCTTCAAAGCAAGTGAAGCAACCGCATTCCTGTTTCATAAAGAAGGGAGTGTGAATGCACATCTCTCCTTCCCTACTTTTTAATGTTTTTATGACTCCTAACAGACAAATGCATGCCTTCTTTATTAGTTCTAATGTTTCCATGTTTTTTCCCTATTTTTATAAAATTCTATAATAAAATAATTACTAAACTTGAGACAGCACTATAGTTTTTGAGTTTGTTCAGTCCAACTTCAACCTGCAGACTGAAGAAAGTAACATGCAGTTCCTGTGTGCATGCACCAACTAAGACAGATCTTCATGAACTGGAGTCTGAATCCATCCTAGCTGGTCATTTCAGTGGTAAAACCAGTAAATCTTAGTGCATTGCACAGATATTTTTGACAGCAAACTGGCTGTCAACTGGCAGCAATAGCACACAGTGGTACGTACTGTTTCTTGCATATTGTAGATGTTTCTCTGAATCAGTACTTGAGCATGGTGGTGAAAAAAAATCTCTTTAGAGTTGTTAGGTTTTGCAGTTTAAATACATTTTAGTCTTATTCTGTGTTCCATTCATAAATATTGATTTATAAATGCATAAAAACCCTAGAACTATACTCCAATTATGCAAAGACCATTTAGGCCTGGGGTGTCCAAAGTGCAGCTCGGGGGCCATTCATAGCCCTCAGGGTGATTTAGTGCAGCCATTATCTGCAATTCAACAACATTATAGTTTTAGTTTGCCAGTATGAGCGTTAGAGGCAAATGGAAACTTGTTGAAATATTTTTAGAGGGCAATTTTTACCATTAGGAGGCCTAAAAAATATGCTCAAAATGGTTAAGATTAAGTATGATACAAAGTCTTAGTTTTTTATTTTTATTAACCACATTTTTGGTTTTACTTTTATGTCATCAATTTAATTAAACCAGGTAAAATAACCCATTGAGATCAAAATCTATTTTACAAAAATGACCTGGTTTTGTTTGCATACATCAAGCATAGGATTCACTGTTACATAAATAAAAAGTAAAAAATGGAGAGATAACTTAATGTTTTTAATATAGCAGGCTCTCATACAGGTAAAGCGGTCCTTGTTAGCACATACACTACATTTGTGTTTTTTCTGCAGCTCGCTCATCAGGCAGCATTCAGCACTAAAGAGGTGAAGAAAGCAAAAGTCTGTTCTGCAAAGTGTTAAAACTGATCTGCATTGCTTTCTGACTGGGAATCAAACAGAATAGAGGAAAAACTGCATGTGAAATCACACTATTCAGGAACATAAGTCATCCACAAGTTCATAAAAACTGGAAGTGAAGTCTCTTCATGCAGCTTTTACATCAGCTTGGAGCACAAGCAGCTGTGTGAGCCCCCCAGTGAGAATGTGTTAGATTGGAGAGCCAGCTTGGCAAAAATTAAACAAAATTTGGTCTAAAAGGGAAAGTTTTTTTCTAAAGTTTGATGTCAAATAGAGGTCTGCATTTTGGGAAAATCTGAAACTTAAAAACATCACTGAGCTAAAAAACCACATGCAGAACCAATAACGCCTAAATGTTTTGCCAGTTCCTAAATGCTCGAGCGCATCGACCAGCCTGATTTATTTATTTTCCAGTGAATTTGAACAGCCTTCACGCCGCGGTGCGAGATGGATGGTCGTACTTGAGAATCCTGATTTTTGTAATGAAGTTTTATGATCGTGTACTATGGGCTTTTAGTCCCTTACATTTAGTGACAAGGCTATGCACAGACAAATTATATCTAGACTCTGTATTTTAATTTTAATGAGGCATGCCGCGTGCTCTAATTTAAATGTCATATTCCTGCATGCTAAATTTACAGCCTCTTTTCATATTTAGTTTGGGTAATGCAGAAAGACCTTTCAATCAAAAAAGCCACCTTCCACCAGACTCTGTGCATTAATTATGAATATGCTTTCAGGGCAAGGCCATCCAGATGTCTTTTGGCAACTGAAAAACCGTTTTTTTTCCTTTCTCTCTCTCACTCTCTCTCTCTCTCTTATTTTTGAATTCAGGATCTGAGATTCTTAAATGAAACTCTGGGGGCCTTTTCCTCAGTCCAATTACCATGTTAAGCAATTAGAGAGGCTCATGGTAATTTTCAGTTGAGGATATTTGAACTCGGCTTTAAAGCATATTGTACAGAGGAATACTTGCAAAAAGAGGGTAAACACAATCGAAATTAAAGGATTTTCCACCCTTTTTTATAGAGAAGAAAAGCAATAAAAATAGGATTTATGCTAATGTTTCATACCGCTATCCACATGCAGCTAAATATGAAACATGTCATCAATCATAAGGTGATATAAAACATATTTTTAATGTTTTAAAACAGTGTATTTGTCATCTGCTTTTTTCTTTGCCAGCATAAAGATTTTCAAGCCTTCAAGTTACAAATTACAAATATGATAACATATTAGCATATTTTACACTATATAGCCAGATTCAAATACTGCATAAAAGATACATTTTGTAAATATGAGTCACAACATATGCAGACTTTCACTCTTATGTGGTTTCTTTATAATGCAGTAATTGAAATGTAATAATTTCTAAACAACCAGAGCCTTCTTCGTGCCTTTTAAGTTCTCGCGCTCCCATCTAAAAGCAAATTTAATGCCATTTCTTCATAATTACCCTTTTAATTAAGAGCACTCACACAGTCTGCGGCAACTCTGTTTTCTTTCTGCTCTTTCACTCAATGAGCAAAACATGATTTCATAAAGCACAGATGGGTAAATGTAAATACCAGCTCTTTTGTTTAACGAAGTAGGTAACACTTAATAAATGACCCAGCTGTTGCTACAGAAACAATTTTTTAACCTCGTTAAAATGCCGGTACTGCACATCGGGTTGGGTCCTGATCCAAAAAGTCATTTGCCACTAAAAATTAACAGCTGTCCAAATCACAGATTTTATGTCTCCAATGTTGCATCCAAGTCAGACAGATTAGCCATTAGCATTAGAGCTACTCACAGGGAACGGGAGCAACAAGGTCCTGCTAAAACAAACAAACAAAGTATTGTGTTAAACATGGATTCAAGTGTAGACTCTAACCAGGGGATAAGGTGAATGTATTTAATCGTAATAAAAAAATGCACAGCAGCTAAAATACAAGGTGTAAACAAGGACAGAGGAAACATAAAGTATGTGAACAACAATAGAATCTTTTAAAATGCTAAGGATTCTGGGGAGTATATATACAGGGAGGGTTGATTGCTGATAACAAACAGGTGAGCTGATTAGCAGATGGGAAACAGGTGTGAGATGCTGAACAAGAGGTGTGATTGAGAAATGATAGCAAATGTAGGGCTGCCACTAACGATTGTTTTTGTTTAGATTGTTCGATCAGCTGATGGATCAATTATTTTAGCCGTTGTTTGTTTCTAAAAGTCAAAGGCCAAACATGTGGATTTATTGTTGTTTGTGTTGTATAATTGTTAGACATTAGATCAGACCAGAACATTTAAAAAATAAGGCTTGTTTAAATTATGAATGTATTGTAAAAAGGATTTTAAAATATTTAATGGTATTCATTTAGCCATGAATGTTATCTAATTTAAAAAAAAACTGTCAACAACTTTCTGAGCAGATAATGTCACCTGCTGTATTTGATCAAACACCAAACAGCACCTGCAGATCTTCCATAAATAACTAATGCATTTTGTGTTTTAACAAACAGAAGCGAGGGTACATTTATTATTCTGAACAAAACGGTCTGGGATCAGAGGGCCATCCTTCGATCTTGTTCACCTGAGCCTCGCTGGTTATAAAACCAAGCCCTCGAGTTCATTCTTGCACCTTTTCAGTGTCTGGATCAATGTTACTGATTTCCACACAACATTCTTTGTTTGTATTTGCTGTACTTTTTATATAACCTATCTTTGAGCCGTCTCTTTGCTGCGTTCCTTGTTGCCAGTCTGTGACAAATATGGCAGCGCTGTAGGAGAGACAGCCATTAAATGATGGGAAACAAGGTAATCATTGTTTTTACTCAGAACGGTTACAGAAAGGCAGACATTAGGTGTTTTGATTGCTCAGGTCTTTAAAAATAAAGATTAATGTAGTGTGTATAGACTGTCAGGGTGTTTTCTGTGGTGGAAAAGTGAATATCTGCAGCTCAGACCTTTCCAAGTGTTCCTAAATGACTAATCCTTAACAAAAATCCTCTAATTAAATATTTGGCACACACTTTCTGCTTTTATAAGGCATTCTGCTCTCCCTGAAGGTAAAACTTACTCTTAAAAATGAAGTTTCAAGTAAGTTATTTATATATATACATTAGGATACCACACACTGAATTCCATTTAATTATAATAAATGACCACTTTTAAGAGCTCCTAATGAAAAAACCTCCCATTATCACATCTGCAGATAGAACATCCCAGCATATTGGTTCATTTTGGTTCAGGTCTAAAACGTGCTTTTGTGCTTGTCAGTGCATTTCATGAAATATAAACATTTAAATTAAGGCTGAGTGCTGAAATGATGGATGTAAGATGGGTGTTTTATGGAGAATGCAGATGGCTCGCCCCTCCCCACCGTAGCCCGCCTCCACCACCTCCCCCTCCATGCTCATTCTACGTCCATCCCGGACCATGTTGCACACCCCTCCACTCTACATTTCCTGCCACTGTCCCTTAAAACAGGCTGCACTATTCAGAGAAAGAAGCTTTTAATTGCATTTTCATGTAGGTGTTTTCTGAGGGTGTCATTCCCCAGGCAGAAAGAAGAGTGCTCTGAGACGAGCGTTACATGCTCAACAGTGCAGTCAAGCCCCACCAGGGGAAGTGCGTCAGAGTCGAGAGGTGCTGCAAGTGCAGACAGCCCTGTAGGGACACTTGAAAAAGCCATAACAGCCAGAGTATAAATAAATGCATGGGGAGAGCTTTTTTACTCATGGATGAAAAGCCTTTAACCTTTTGGTTTAGATGAGAGCAGAAATCATTCTTTGACATTTAGCTTGCATATTTTTCTTTCCTTTCATGGATTTTTGTTCAAAGCTTTTATTAGGTACTGTAAATCAGGTGATAATCATTGGACTCTCCATGTCTAAGACAAATATCCTCAATTTAGCTCCATGTCAGTAATGTGAGTGTGGTTTATCAGATTAGCTGACCACCCTTTGTTCTTGGAGTGTGTTTTCAGCTTTAGTGAAGGCTCAGCATTTTCCCTTAAGATGAAGCCAAAAATGACATTTTTTTAAAAAAGAGGTTGTTTTAGCCCCAATATGCAGTGACACACTGATGTATTATTTATTTGAAAGGGGACAAAAAACAAAAAAGGAAACAGTGACACAAGCAGAACAGTGTTCTTGTGTTTCAGGGCTGGTTGAGACAGAATTCAGAAAGATAATACTAAGAATAGGCTTGGAGGATTAGTGCTCTGCTCTGGTATTCTCTCTGAAAACACTTTGTTTTCTTAACTAACCATAACTTTACTAAATCTATCCCTAACTATCATCAGGCAATGATCATTTAAATGCAGCTATAGCCCAGCATTAAAGGCTTGCTAATCAATATGACAGAAATATACATTTCTGAGGTTTTGACACACTTCCTCTGGGTCAATGATACCACTATCATTAGAATTACAAATTTAGCCTTGAAAATAAAAAAGCTGTACAAGTGCAGAGGTTGACTGATCGATAGAACCATGCTACATTGGGAGCGGATAGCCGTGGGAATCATGTACAGTCGCTGAAGAACAGTAGCTATGTGTGCTCATCCGAGTTTAACCAGATAAATAACGGTTAGGAAATCCACTCAGTCAGTTTCACATCCATTGAAATAGAAGAACAGCTTCAGGCTGTACATCAATGTGACATCACAGATCATAGCCGTGGATCTCCAAGGGCTCATTTATAAAGCGTGTATACCTCAAAGATACAGCCTGCAAACTGTGCAAAGCAGCTTCCAATCTTAAGGCGGGGATTAAGAGAGCAATGAATGTGCCCATATGTGTCCTTAGAGAGGAAATAAATTAAACACTGAATAAAAACAAAGAGGCAGTCTGAGTAAATGACAGGGTAACACCCATTTGCTGGAGGTTATTATGAATAACTTTGTGACTGGATTGGAAAGTTTGAAAGGGGTTTGTATTCGTTTACCAAGCTGGACCTTGAAAATCAGAGTCCTTCCTGCAAAAGCTCTTTTAAATAATGCCCTGACATTGTACAAATTCCTATTAACTTTGTGATTTTGTGAAATGGTTTTAAAAAATTCATATGGGTGTGAGATGAGAACTTAGGACATGGTTGCAATATGTCTCTGCTACCTAAACTAAGGATTTAATCAAGTAATTTAAAGCAGCGTGCTCATCCTACATTAGTAATATGTGCTGTGCTTGCACTAATGAATGAACAAGGTTGGAATCAGTGCTGGGAATTATGACTCTTTCCAGCTAAGTGAATGGATTTTTTGGCTTACCTATAAAATGCTAGGAGCTGACTCCTGTCTGAGAGCTGTTGGGCTTTTTTTCTGGCCTTTTTTCCAGGATTATACCTTTATGCATCAAAGGAGGTGTGTATGCTAGTCCAGCGATAGTACATAGACAGTATAATTACACGCCAAGTGTCCTTGTCTTCTTTTGTTGTTGAAAAGTGAAGCCTCAATATTCTGCTCACAGGTCCTCAGCATTGCCAACTTAGCAACTTTGTTGCTAGTGAGTTTTTACACAACTCTAATGATGTTTTTACAAAAATGAGACTAGTCACAAATCTAGGAACTTTTTCTGGTGCATGCACCACACTTCGGGAATCCCTGCTCCAGAGATGTGGCACTGGAAGTTGATGTTTAGCTCATATGGAACCAACATCAGGTGGGAGGAAAGAGATATGAGTCTCACTTGAGGCTGCAGTGGTCAACTGCTGTTGCAGCTTTTGACAAAGTTCTGATGAGCTCTGCTGAGGTCAATATATTCTGAATTAAGGCTGTTTCATCAGTAAGCTGTCCTGCAGGTTGATGAGCAAACATCTGTGTCTTGAGTAGGAAAAATCCCACTGTTGGATGGTATGGTAAGGTGTGTGTTTACTGTAACATATCAAGTAAAAATCAGTCAGTTTCATGTGAAAAACACGTGAAAATCATTTCATACACATATGTGAAAAAAACTCTCATACACTCATGAACAAAATTCTCACAATCATGTGAAAACCAAAGAGTTTTTTTTTATTTGTGTATGAGAGGTTTTGTTTTTACATGTATCTGAGCGGGAATTCCCCTGGGGGTCTCTCATATGTACTCCTCATGCATGCACATATTTAAAAACAAACATTTTTGAACATTAATCAAAAAGCATACAGTATATCCAGCTACTAAAGCATTCAAACTGGGAGGTTACTTCAGTTGAAAGATTGGTTCTGATTACACTGTGCATTAATCCCCATTATTAATATTTAGTTAAACGTGATTTATTCTAATGAAACTTGTGCCCTTGACAGTTTACTGTTTGAATATCATTGCCATAAAAATTATAAGAAATAACAACTGATACAACTCTGAATAAAAAGCTGTCCAAACTGTTCAGCGGTTTTTAACTGGATGTTCTACATTGAGAAATTATATTATACTGCCCTTCAGTGCCAGTTTCAGGTATATAGATAAAAGTCATTTTAAAATAATGGTTCCAACAGGTTTCACTGACAGAGATGATAAAGGCTGAAATTGAGCTGTGCTTTAAAAAACCCATGGGCCAGCAAATGCTAGGCAAGCAGAAAGTCATTAATATCTGACCAGGCCAGCGCTGAGCACTGCATGTGATAGACTCTGGTTTAATCAGGGGGAGTTTAATGGAATATGGGAATGTTTAACATTGAGAAAACAATGGTATATTGTTTTAAATTAAAGTAGGGTGTTATTTTTAGTGGTTGCACAAAAATACATGTATATATACTTTGTATAGAAAAGGTAATGCAGTAAAAATTAGATATGTTTAAGCTAAAGACTGACAATGTGGGAGAGTTCTAGTATGTGTTAAAATAAGGGCATATAGATAATATAGTATTTAGAAAAGAAATAAAAATATTATTTTCTGCCCCATTTCTTCTGATTTCATTACTACCTTTCATTTTCTGTACCTGCTGCATTTTGTGTCATATAGGAAGGGGCCAGACCCTGATGTGGCTGTCACTAGTAAAAGGCAGCCCACTGGGCTAACATGGACAGAGATACTCAACAGTCTCTATCACAGTCCAGAATCTGACATACGAGATGTACCATTAAAACTGTTCAAAACAAATCCTTTTGAAGTAGTATTTCCTTATCAATATGTTTTATGTTAATTTTGTATCCCACTAAATGACATATGTACTTGTATATATCAGTTATGCAGTAAAAACAATTCAATTTTAAATTCGATTTTTAAAGTTTCTTCTAAATTGAGTGAATAATGAATAAAAAAACAAAGCACCAGTTTTGCTAAAGTTAAACAATTAGTTAAAACTCATCTGAACTGAGTATGTTTACAGTTACCTATCAAGTTCTTGAAGAATCCAAAGAGACAGAGCAGTTTTGTGTTGCTAGTGAAGGAAGTAAAGGGACAATTTATCCTTTATAGGATTTCAAACTGCTTTTATTCAGAAATACATTATTTAGGTTACAATACATTGATTTCTAATCCACCATAAACTAACACAACTTGGAAATCTGCTTTTACTCACCAGAATACCACATGCATTAAAAACTAAACCATGAAGGCAGACCATTGAGACAAACAAGACCAAAGGTGGACATGACGTCTACAGTGGACTTCACTGACTTCCTGCTAGGCATCCACCCATATTGTTCCAGGTTTAATCCTATTTCTACAAGATTTATTTTTCATAAATTTGTAAGTTTTAACACTGTAAGAGAATGTCCACATTTAGACAATTATCTCTGAATTTTTGAGAATTTAATTGGAATTTGTTTCTGTTTTTTACCTAATGGTTCTAATATTCATTTGTATCACTGCCACAACCTGTGCCACAGTTGTGAATAATCATTAAGTACTACTGTATTAGCTCTGCAGACTTCTCTTCTGATTTCTAGACATATTAGCAGTAAAAGGTTGTTTTTCTCCATCCAACCTTCCTATTAAACTTTTTTCAGCTGTGACACTTTAAGTGCCACAGCACTGGATCTTTGGCTGGTTTTCGGTTTACCAAAAAGAAAGTTTTCATTAGGCTATAATTTAAATGTCATCACTATGTGCAAAATTTGTTGGTTTTAAAAAAGAAATACGCTGTCAAAAGAATCAGAAATGTTTGTATATGAGTTATTCCCTTAGTGAGGAGTAAATATACTTAGCACCTTTATTTCTGACATGTGCATAACTACCCCTTTTTTCATATGCTGAACTGGATGACATAAAACACTGAATATACTAAAATCATACATTTGCACAAAATAAATTATTAGCTCACCGCTTATTTTAAACCTATTGAAGGTTTTAATTTCTCAATGAATTCACCAGAACACTGTTTCAGCATGAACAACATGCTTTGTTAGGCAGTGTGAGCTGCCTGGTCATATAGTGTCTTTTCACAGCCATGTCCTGTTTCTTTCCTCTCCTTCTTTCTCTGCTTCTACAAGAATATCTACATTAACAAACTCAATATTATTCTTTGCCAGTTCATTTTATTGTTTTGATCTTGGACTTTCTGAATTACCCATGTACACTTCAGAAAATGACAAAGTAGTGCGCTGCATTAAAAAGCAATGCAGTTCACAGTGTGGAGTCTTAGCTGTTCTCTTGTCTTGTTGACTAGCTCGCATGCCTGCTTCTCCCTTTGATGTTTGCAAAAAGAAGGGAAAAAAACATAATTTGGTTGTTGTTGCTTTGAAACATATATTTTCTTCTTTTTTTTGTCTCTCAAAATGCTCCAGAATGCCCATTTTTCTCTCAGAGTTGGAAAGAACAACAATTGCTATGTGTCAAGCAAATGGCAATAAATTTGCGTCCTATTACTGGATATTGTAAACAAACCACAGAGCCACTGTGACGCTGAGCTTTGTCCAATGTTTCTCCAGTTTTACCACTGTAAACCAAAAGGGGATCGCTTTCGTTGTGCAAATGGCAAATATTGAGGGAGACAGCACAAATATCCTCTGCACAGCCCTTAGCCAGGAGGCAAATTTGTGTAAAGCAGTCTTAAAATGCTAATGACATGCTGCATGTGATGATACTTTATTACAAGCCAGTTTCAGATTTCTCACCTGATCTTCTTACGTTTCTCCTTTCTTCCTGCCTCGCCTGCGGGCTCTATCATTCCTTCACATTCTATCTGATCATGTTTTAACAACAGCCGGGAGCAAAAGCAAAGAAGTCAGATTTGGTTATAAATTTGAAAAATAAATATGGACAAGAATAGTACTTATTAAAGGATGCTGATAGTCTGTTACATGGCATCAAACATGCTATGGTCTTCTCACATAGTTAGGTAAAGGGTTTGCTTTTTGACTGTACTGTGAAGAGAGAATTTTGAGTCTTTTATTACCTGGAAGGAACAAAAAGGATTGATTTTTATCATCCTTTCTTATAACTTTTAGTTGTACTAAGTACTTACGTATCTTTACATTTAAGAAGGGGTGCAGAAACTTTTTTTCATCAAGGTTCTCAAGGGAGAACTTGGCACTGATGCTTGGTACACAGACCCTGCCATAAGCGGAAGGGGAGTGGGGTGCAACACGTGTGCATTGCTCCAGGCATCAGCGCTGGAAACCCCAACTGGACAGGGGTTTGCACAGGGCTTCCGGACCACAAAGCTGGTTCTTGCCATTGTTTGAGGGCCTTTGACAGTTCTGTGTCTAGAGTCTGCTGCTTCCTCAGTGTGAGAGTTCATTTGTTACACCTCACAGTTGGATGTGAAACTCATCAACTTGCAGGATGTGCGATCGATGCTGCGAGGGTATTGGTCTGCAGAGGAACGTTCAGGCATAGGGGTTCGGTATGCACACATGATATATGGTGCACTTGCAGACTGGTGGACCAGTTATGTGCTGCCCTGTTTATAATAATGCCTTTCTATGGGTGTTTTCAAATTTTTACATTTAAATTTTTATGTTTTTATGCTTTTTTGCTCATACTCTAAATAAAAAAATAGAACAACTTTGGGGGCCAGTCTTTGTTGGTGAGAAAAATCTTAGCACAAAGCATTAGCACCTGTCCACAATCTTCCATGGTTGTGACGATCCTTATCCTTATGATGTAAAATTCAAGGAAAGCACATTTGCACAAACAAATCAAGACGTATCAACCATTGCATAACCATGAAGCTTAGCACAATTCCTTAATGGATGCCAAACAATGTAGAATTGAGCGTACTTTCGGGAATGCCAGACACCTCCCCTTGACACGCCTCCATTTAAATATCCAAATAAATGCAAATATGCCTCGGACATGTGATTCTCAACTATGCACAATCAAAAATCATGTTTACATGTGGGAATGAAAAGAAACTTAATGGAATGGGAGTTGGAGATTCTCCTAAATAAGGTAGAGGTGTGTGAAAACATGTTTGGCACGCTGTCTTCTGGCATCACCACAATGCACAGGAGTGAGTGAGTGTGTGTGTGTGTGTGCTGCATCAATGTGGAATTGGAGCAATGCACAGCCATAGAAGTTGACATAAAAGTGAAGCAAAGGACCACTTAATAGTGATTGAGAGCAGATCATATCAGACTCCATGAGTTGTTAAATGCCATTAGACTCATCCATTAATGTATACAGCATTTACACACATACACTTGTAAATTAATACAGACATCTGCAGGGGAAAGGGTGAGGCTGAAGTGTTATGCATGTGTTTATTGACATAACTACTGCAAACAAAAAATATCAGAGGCTTGGAACTTTGGATTTATAGTTTAACCAGCAAAAAAAATTAAATATGTTCATTAGAATGAATGGGTTTCTATGAAAATTTGTATAGTTGACAATGGAAGTTGACTAGCTGTCACTGCAATTACAATTTTAAAGTTCAACCACATTATGTGGGAATTTGACAAACCAGTCTGCCATGTGAATGATTCCATCCCACACAGCTGGCATGGATCAGCTCAGGGTCAACTGACACAGTTCTGATCGACCTGCTAGGTCCCTCTGAAATGCCCATGTTTTTAGAGAACTCTGTTTTGTCAGCATCTGTACAACACAGGCAGCACATGGCTCCTCTTTGTGTTGTGATCAGACCAGCTGCAGCTTCAAGCCTATTTCCAACAGGATTGTCCTTGAAAACCTTTAAAATGCTGATAAACTCCTATAGAAAAGCATGAGGCTGTGCAGGCCTGCCATGAAGTTGTGGCAGCTGTGGCTACGACGTGGCTTATTATCACCACCAGTGTGTGAATGTGTGTGTGTGCATGGGTGAATGGCAGTTCGTGTTGTACAGCGCTTTGGGGAGTGTAACACTCTAGAAAGCGCTCTATAAATACAAGCCATTTAACATTTATGATACACTTGTAGTTTTGCATAGAAAACAAAAGTTTGTGTGCATATTTTTGTATGCACAAATGCAATGGGTACTAAGTTCTTCTTTTAAAGTACTATGCATCATTACCTATCTTTAGGGAACCTAATGAAGGGTGAGTCAGTTGCCTCAAACCTAATTTGCTCTGCTGTTAATTTTTTGAACATGAATTTTGCAAACTAAAATGTAAACAGCCTTACCAATTATTAACCATCTGTTTCTGTTTCTGTGGTCTTAACCACCATGGGGGCGGCAGTAGCTCAGTATGTAGAGTTCAATCCCAGCTCCTGTCAGGTCACTTTGTCCTTCTGTCCTATGGCGAGACACTTCACCCATCTTTCTTGCTGGTGGTGATCATAGGGCCCAGTGT
This sequence comes from Callopanchax toddi, assembly GCA_006937965.1. NCBI lineage: Eukaryota > Metazoa > Chordata > Actinopteri > Cyprinodontiformes > Nothobranchiidae > Callopanchax > Callopanchax toddi. The sequence continues at coordinate 2,328,288 of SSNR01000044.1, read as the reverse complement.
ATGGCAGCTTTGCTTCTGTCAGTCTGCCCTAGGGCAGCTGTGGCTACAATCAGAATGTGTGTATGAGAAAGTGACTGACTGACTGTAGTGTGAAGCTTTTTGGAGTCGCTGGACTTGATAAAGCGCTATACAAATGTACCATTTAACTCCTCAGATCTTTTTACATAATTTTACAATGCAAAGACACTATCATTACTATTGCCTAATAGTTCATACCATTTTCATGTATATATTTCCTAACAATCTACATTCTAATATCAGTGGATTCACAGTCCATTTTAAAAGAGTAATTTTGGACTCTGTTACCACTGACCCCAAAATGAACCCTGCTTTCTAAGTCTTTTGTCAACTTTACCACCCTAGTATAAAAATCAGACTCATTCAGACCTGCTTTCTATCTTCTACACACTGCAGAGGTTGATTGGATGGTAATTGCCTAGTTGCACTGTGCGCTAGAGCTGATGCGTTTGTACTTGTGCTTTGTTGTTCATTTATTCATTTTTCTAAAGGTCTGGTACCTGTTTCTGGGTGAGATATTCCAACTTAGTCCATAAACTTTATTATCTCTTCTTAACAGCGTCATGTACTTGTAAATGTGACATTTTCATTCAGTGATATTCATAGAATGCAGAATGACAAAGGATAAAGCATCGTGAACAGACAGTGTCTGAGGCAATGTGACAGAAATACTCATGTTTTGACAACATCCTCAAATGTTGCTTGGTGACATGAACTTTTCTGATCAGATGGCAGAAATTATAAACATGCAAATGAATAAAGAGCCTTCAGTAAATCACAATGATGTGGCTTTGGCTTGTAGAGATGTATGTTGTTAGAGAGGTCATATGAAATGTTGCCCTTTGAACAAACTTCACTCTCATTACCAATGACAGGAAATTATTAGATGAACTTTTTAGTACATAGATTGAAATGACTTGATACAGGTAGACTAAACTAAAGTAGGTTAGGTTAGGAGTTTTGAGGGTTATAAAGGCTCCAAATTGCCTGTAAGAAGGCCTGTGAGGCAGTTTTTTAAAGCATTAGATGTGTTATAAAAATGCTAAAGGGAGGTGTTTTGGTGCTTCCTTTATTATGCCTATTTTAGTATAAGACACTGGAAAACCCTTTAAATTATTCTCTTTCCATCGCTCCAGAGCAGTTCCCAGCACAGGGCTCACAGCCTGCTTCTTTTTTTTTTGTTTTTTTTAAGTTTCTTGAGCTTCTTTGAGTCAGTGGCTCTGATGTTGCAGCTCCAAAAGATGGCTGCGAAGAAAACTGCACTCTTCACACACCAACTGAAGATATTTTAACATCTCGCTGCACACAGAAACCTAGGCTTCCTTAAGAAGTGAAAACCACTTCACAGTAGCATTTTGTGTCCAGTCTGTTTATTAAAAAGTAATAAAACGATGAGAAGAGAAAAAGGCATCTTTTTTTCCTCTGTCTTTATGTTTTCTAACACAGTGGAAACAGAAGTCGGCTTATTTCTGCTCCTTTTTGGATTCACATTCATCTCCCTTTAATTCCCATATTACTCCACAAAACAACCGTTTCTCTTTACTTCCTGTCCACGGCTGACACATCCCACAGCAGCAGTCATTTGAGTGTTTCTGCAGAAAGCAAGACTTTTAGTTGCACTGCCAGTCAGAGATGTATAATATGAAGAAAACAGTGTAAGTGTCTGCTCCTGCTGATGAACATCTAAGACATAACTCCCAACAAGATGAAGAAGAGTTTCAGGCACTATTTAATCCATCAGGTTGTGCCTGGATTATTGCCTTTCCACTTTTCATTGGTGCAAAAACCTTTCAAGTTTATGATCAGATTAGGAACAGTGGGATTCTGAATCTTAATAAGGCTAATCCTGGTTAAATAAAGGTTTCAAAAAGTGACCTTTAAAGGAATAGTGTAGATTTTTGGAGGTGTGTTTCTGTGGAAAGGTTACAAACAATTTAAGAGATATTTTAGTCATTTTGAAGAGGCTTTCTATCCGTTATATATACAGTGAAGACCCACTGGTGACATAACTGAAAGTGAGCAGAGTCTCTAGAAAACAAAATAAATCCTCTGACTGGAACAATGCTTGTGGCTAATCAGATTGGGAGAGACACTGCTGCAGAACAGTGACACATTGGTGATAAAACCTGAGTATATAAAACAACTCTTGTTCAAAATAGTCATACTAATGCATTATAATGATATATTATCAGTTTGAAAACCTCTACAATTTAGCATGAAACCGTATGCTTAGTTTGCAGTGTTTATGCTGATGCAGCATCATGTGCAGTAGTATAGTAATCAGGACATTCAACAGTCAACAAATAGTCTCGTGCAAAATAGTTTTGAGGTTTTCAAACAGGTAATAAAGCATTTTTATGCATCAGTGTCTCCCCTGATCTGACTAGCTATGACTTTTTTATGTTTCTAGAGAGTCAACTTGCTTTGAGTGATGTCACCAGTGGGTATGGTCCTTACTGTAGCTAAATGACTGATAAAACATCACTTCAAATTGACTAAAATATCCTTAAACAGCTTACCTGTCATAGATAGCTCCATGATTAACCTACGTTTGGAGAGGAGTTCTGATTGGACTGGGATTCGATTAGCAAGTCATGGTGGGACCTGTCAATCTCAGAAGTGTCATAGAGATTCATGTAAAACACAATTTTTCCTACATTTCACAATACACAACCAGTTACAAGGACTTCTATGGATACTTGCAGCATAGGTGAATTCCTGAAGCAAATCCCTGATGTTTCTGCTGGAGTAACCATGTGATGTTATTTTGCATTTATCTAATTGACACCAGGGTTATAAACTAGTCTTGATATGAATGGCATTTTGGGGATTAGAGTTGTTGAAATCCAGTCATCTTTTCAAATCGAGACTGTTCAAACTGCTTTTATATTTATTGTCCAAAACATTTCTGCAGAACCGCTCTTCAAAAATTCTTTTATATCATTTTTATCTTGTATTTAAAAAAATCTACCTCTCATTTCTCTTTGACCTCATCATGTTTTACTTCAAGGAAAAATAATTTTGTCTGGCCTGAGGTGGCATGAAGCTAGTAAATGGAAAAACTAGAAACTACAACAGAATAAACAACAACTTGGTGTCAAAAACACAAATATATATTGTGCCCTATTACTAAATCAGTAACACAGCTGCTTTTGACAATGTTTCATCTTGAAATGAACAGTAATGCAATATCTAGAAAGAAAAGGCATGCATCACCGTACCATGTGCATCTGCTGTTTTGTAAGTTTATTTGTCTTAATTAACAGTTTGCAGTCTTTCACAGCCTCTTTTTATAATCATAGGGTATTTTTGGGAGAATTTCTCAGCTCTGTAAGAACACATACAGAGTGGAAGCAAGATTTTGTTTGTTTTTTAATGAAGAAGCCAGCGCCAGCAAGATATTTGTTATCTATTAATAAAATGAATGCATTCAATGCTTCAGTTAGACTTTTCTTTACTCCACTATTTCGTTTTACTGTGGATTCAGAGGAATTTCTCTATAGTTTTTACAATTATTTTTCATTCTAATAACTAAATTAGGATGTTTTTATAAGAACTCGCCATAATCAATTATAAAATTCCTTATTTGAAATTACCTTGTGCAACTAAACGTGCAATTTGATTCAAAAACCAGCAATTTCTAATGACATCTATTCACTGTAAATTACAAGAAAATCCAACCAATCTTCACAGATTTATGAAAAGAGTGATATTTTGTATTTCAAGGCATGATCAACTAAATTTAACCTTGCAAACATTTTTTAATGATAGTATTCAAACCTTATGTGGAATATTTTAAACGAAGAACTTCTTTCTTTACATGTTCTGAAAAAAAGCCAAGTTCTGTTAAGAGATAAAGAAACTCAATCACTATATAACATGTAATGGTAGACACCATCAGATGTAACATTTTATCCTCCCAATGTAACATGGTTTTAGAAACATCTGAAAATGTGTGTCTACCTGAGGAAACACTGGACAGCTTTGTCCTGGTTGAAGCTGTTATCCTTGATAAAGTTTTCTCCTCAGTGAGGCCGACCACATGTGTTCTGGACCCGATTCCCACAAGGTTTTTTAAACAATTCTATGATTATTTTAAAAATGAGATTTTAACTCTGATGAATTGCTCCCTTCAGACAGGAGTCTTTCCTGCTGCTTTTAAACGGGCAGTGGTGAGACCTCTGTTGAAGAAGAGCAATTTAGATTTTAATGATTTAAACAACTTCCGACCGGTGTCCAACTTGCCATTTTTAAGCAAAATTTTAGAAAAGCTTGTGTTGA